>CM069136.1:94261908-94391793 GCA_035221665.1 Okamejei kenojei | reverse complement strand
TCCCCCCCCCCATTTTCTTAGTTTCCCCCCCCCCCTTTTTCCATTTTACTGCCCTTGTTATCATGAGTTTTTCCTCAAGTGACTACCTTACAATTATATTGAGGTAGATATTCCCCGATTTCTCATATATATTATATATGTGAAACCCTTTAGGGTAGGTTAGGGAATGTTTTTTGGGCCATTTATCCCTTTTTGGATTGTATGTCTTTATTTACTTTATTTTTATTTTGGAATCTTTTTTCCATTATTTTATCTAGCCATAAAGACTTTTTTAGTCTGTAGCCTGTTATTAAATTTGTTTTAAAGTTATGGCCTTTCTGGACTTTAGAAAAATTCCCCCCCCCCCCCCCCCCCCCCCCCCCCCCCCCCCCCCCCCCCCCCCCCCCCCCCCCCTGCCAAAAGTTTGTGGAGCGGACTATAAAAATCTTTCTAACGTTTTTATTCGGTCACCAGTATCGGAACCGGCTCGTAATTAATCTCCTGTCCGATCGCTGGGTATTCCCCCGGGACGTTCTTTTTAAAACTCCGTTGTTTCATACAGAGTATTTTTGTTCTATTTTAACTTTTATTTATTTTTTGTTTTTAAATTCATTTTTAAAACCTGGTTCAATACACCCAGGCTGAGAAGGAGTTTTCCAGACCCTAAAAGTTTTTCAACTGCACTTACCTGCGGGTTCCGTACCTACCGCTGTCAGGAGCTAGCTTCTGCAGCTCTTGTTTCTGCCGTCAGCGTCGACGTATGCCGTTCCAGTGCCATGCGGGGCTTCTTACGTAGTCACTCACATGACTCCGAAGTAAAATCCCTGTTCCTTCCTTCATTATACATCACCTAGCCCATAGTCCTCAATGGACTGTTTCCTTGATGATTGTAACTTTTTTGCATATCTTTAATTTATTTATTCTATATCACCGTCTACATCACTAATTTCCCTTTCCCCTGATTCTCAGTTTGAAGAAGGGTCTGGACCCAAAACATCACCTATTCCTTTTCTCCAGAGATGCTGCCTGACCTGCTGAGTCACACACCAGCTTTTTGTGTCTTTAGAATCCCTGCTGATATGTTTTTTGTTTCTAACGCACACTTTGCTTTTATTTTTAAATTTTCCTTGATCTCTCCTCCTCATTTTTTAGATTCCCTCATGCCGCCTTTGTATATATAGTATGTTCCTCTCCTCGCCCCGATATTCCTAGCTCATCACTATTACTGCAAATAAAATCCTGTTGGTCAGGCAGCACAGAGCATCTGTTAAGGGAAATAGACAAACAATGTTTCAGTGATGAGTTGAACAGTCTGAAGAAAGGGTCCAACTGAAATGTTGTCTACTCATTTTTCTCCACAGATGCTGCCTGTTCACTGAGTTCTTCTAGCAGTCTGTTTTTTTTTTCTCTCACTCAAGACTCCAGTATCTGCAGCCTTTTGTGTCTCCATTTTATCATTCCACCACAAAATCGCTTCAAGGTATGTCCACTTTGAAGAAGTTATCCTGTTTCTCTGTTGTGAAATCTTCTCTCATTGCATGACTTCATAATTCCAACTAGTCTCCTGCTTTTCTCCCAAGCACTCACACCGACTCTCTACCACATCCGCAGGTCCTTCCTCATTATGAGGTTGAAAGGTGCTGGCTAAAATATCTGTCCATTTCCTCCATGCAGGGTGCCTGACCCACTGAGTTAATCTGGCAGTACTTTTGTTGCTCAAGGTTCCAGTCTCTTGTGTCTCCATTATTATTCCTTCCAACTCTCCTGCCACTGCTCAGTCTTCAATGGCCATTGAATCATTCTCTGTCGAACCTTAATGCCTCCTTTCACATCTTAGACGTGCTTCCTCATACAGTATGTGGGAACACCAGTGTCCTCTCCCCATCTGGTCCATCCAGAATTGAAACTCCTTTCTGTCCTTTTCGCCCTTCACCTGTGCTTTTCAATTCTGCCAGAGAATCAATAATCAGCATGATTAATATTTGATATAATAATCATTACTTGAATCAATGGGAGCACTACAACTCCCTGCAGAATGTACATTTATTCATGAACAAGGCCTTTGTTATACATTACAAACTCTGGATCATGAATGGAAGTGAGTTTACATTCTCATTTAATTCCTGGCTGGAAAGACTAACCTAGAAATTTGTTGATAATAAAACAAATGAAGTTGCAAATTATGTTAGCATGGCATGAAGTATTTTTGTGTATGCTTCTATCGTGTGTGTTCATTATCACAAGAGAATTTTGTCTTTGTCCTTTCATTGTCAAAAACACCCACAAAATCATCAATAGTGATGAAGCAAGTGAATTTTGTCCAATCACATTCACTTTTTAAAAGAGTGTTGCCTGTCATTCACAAAATGAATTTTACTGCTGGTTATTACAGCTTTTACCAATTGTTAGACTAAACTTCACTATTGAAATTCACATGGGTCTCTTTGATACAAATTATAGAGACAAAATGAAGATTTCTCTTGACCTGCCACTTGTTTTAAGGAATGATATAGTTCTGTTGAAGATACCTTAGGCATTGCCAGGAGGAATACAATGGTTCTTAACCAAACAATAATATCTACTCAGGGTCTATAAACTATTATGCTCTTGTTGAAGCTTTGTAAGAGAGCAAAATCTATGCAGGCTGATTTTCCACAAGGAAGTCATCACTGCGATGCATAAAATCATAAAATCTCAAGTACAAGCTCACACAAGTGTCTATGCTAATCTCTAATCCAATGTCAAGGTCACATTCAGTCTCAACCTCTCAACCCAGATCGCCTGTCGATGGGGAACACATGTCGGGGCAAATGAGACAGTGTGAGGCTTGCAGAATGTGGGAGCCCAGGGTCATGGAGCCTCTGACTGCTACAACTGTGGCAAGTGCGTCCAGCTTCAGCTCCTAAAGGACCGTGTTGGGGCACTGGAGAAGCAGCTGGATGACCTCAGGGCCACCGGGGGAAAATGAGAGTTTCCTGGACAGGACCTACAGTGAGGTAGTCACGCCGACGATACGGGAAGAACCAAAGTGTGTGACGGAGAGAAAGGGTGGAAATCATGGAGTGCAGAAGACCCAGGTGGCTGTGGCTAATGAAAACAGGTACGCCCTCTTGGGAACTGTCCGGGGAGATGATGTTTCCAGTCCGAGTGGCGTACAGGTCTGTGGCTCCGATCCTAGAGATGGGACTCAACCAGCGAGACCGACATCGGGCAGAGCCCTAGTGGTGGGTGACTCCATTGTCCAAGGAACGGACAGGAGATTCTGTGGCGGCAGACGAGATGCGAGAATGGTCTATTGCCTCCCTGGTGCTAGGGTTCAGGATGTCACAAGCAGAATTCAGAACATCCTCAAGAGAGAAAGTGAACATCCTGCAGTAATTGTGCACATAGGCACAAACGACATCGGGAAGAAGAGGAAGGAGGTTCTCCAAACATGAGTTCAGAGAGTTGGGAAGAAGGTTGAAATTGCCAGACTTCTAGGGTGGTTATCTCTGGATTGCTTCCGGTATCTTGTGCTAGTGATGACAGGAGCAGGGAGATAGAGGATCTGAATGTGTGGCTGAGGGGCTGGAGCAGGGAGCAATGATTTTAGATTTATAGATCACTGGGAACTCTTCTGGGATAAGGGTGACCTGTACAAAAGGGATGGGTTACACCTTAACTGGAGGGGGACCGACATTCTGGCAGGCAGGTTTGCTCGGGCAAACATGTGTGGGTTTAAACTAAATAGTGGGAAGGGAGGGATTGACAAATTGGGAGTATAAAGATGGAGTTGAAGGGGAAGTGGCTACGGGATAAATTACAAAAGATTTGCGATTAATGGGAAGGAAAGCTCGAGAATGGACAACAGAGTAAGGTCAGGGCCAATTACGAGCGGTGCTGGGGGGGAAGTGAATACGGAGGTCAAAGTGCTGTATATGAATGCACGAAGTATAAGGAATAAAGTGGACGAGCTTGAGGCTCAGTTAGAAACTGGCAAGTATGATGTTGTGGGAATTACTGAGACATGGCTGCAAGAGGGCCATGGCTGGGAACTGAATATTCAAGGGTATACATCTATGGAAAAGACAGACAGGTGGGCAGAGGGGGTGTGGTTGCCCTTTTGGTGAGGAATGAAATTCAGTTCCTTGCAAGGGCTGACATTGAAACAGGAGATGTGGAGTCAGTATGGATAGAAATAAGGAATTGAAAGGGAACAAATACCCTAATGGGACTAATCTACAGGCCCCCAAACAGTAGCCTGGGCAAAGAGCGCAAGTTGAATCAGGAGTTAAAATTGGCATGCAGTAAAAGTAATGCTGTGGTTGTTATGGGAGTTTCAACAGGCAGGTAGACTGGGAAAATCAGGTTGGTACTGAACCCCAAGAAAGGGACTTTGTAGAGTGCCTTCGTGATGGATTCTTTGAACAGCTTGTATTGGAGCCTACCAGGGAGAAGGCAATTCGGGATTTAGAGTATTGTAATGTTCCGGATTTGATAAAGGACCTCGAGATTAATGAGCCAGGAGGCAGGCAGCAGTTCTAATGCTCCAAACATGGTCAGGTTTAATCTACAATTGGAGAGGGAGAAGAGCAGATCGAAGGTGTTAGTTTTGCAGTTGAATAAAGGGGACTATGGGGGCATGAGGGAGCAGCTGGCCAAAGTTGACTGGAAAGATACACTAGCAGGGATGTCAGTGGAACAAAAATGGCAGGTGTTTCTAGGAATAGTACAGAAGGTGCAGGATCAGTTCAGTCCTCGGAGGAAGAAAGATTCCAAGGGGGGAAAGGGGGGACCATTGCTGACAAGGGATGTCAGTGACAGTATAAAAATTAAAGAGAAAAAGTGCAACATAGCAAAGATGAGCGGGAAGCAAGAGGATTGGGTAATGTTTTAAAAACAACATAAGATAAGTAAAAAGACAATAAGGGGAGAAAAGATGAGGTACGAAGGAAAGCTAGGCAAGAATATAAAGCAGGATACTAAAAGCTTATTTAGGTATGTGAAGAGGAAAAAATTAGTTAAGACCGAAATTAGACCCTTGAAGACCGAAAGGGTGCATTTATTATGTGGAAAAAGGAAATGACAGATGAGTTGAACAGGTACTTTGGATCTGTCTTCACTGAGGAGGACACAAACGATCCTGATATAGTAGTGGCCAGAGGATCTGGGGTGATGGAGGAAACTGAAGGAAATCCACATTAGGCAGGAAAATGGTGTTGGATAGACTGAAGGCTGATAAATCCCCAGAACCTGAATGTCTGCATCCCAGGGTACTTGAGGAAGTGGTTTTAGAAGTTGTGGATGCATTGGTGATAATTTTCCAATGTTCTATAGACTCAGGATCAGTTCCTGTGGATTGGACGGTAGCTAATGTTATCCCACTTTTTCAAAAAGGCGGGAGAGAGAAAAAGGGGAATAATAGACCAGTTAGCCTGACATCGGTGGTGGGGAAGATGCTGGAGACAATTATAAATATGAGATAGCTGAACATTTCGATAGTAATAACTGGATCGGTCCGAGTCAGAATGGATTTACGAAGGCGAAATTATGCTTGACTAATCTTCTGGAATTTTTTGAAGATGTAACTAGGAAAATGGACAAGGGGCCAGTGGATGTAATGTACCTGGACTTTCAGAAAGCATTTGATAAGGTCCCACATCGGAGATAAATGGGCAACATTTGGGCACATGGTATTGGGTATAGAGCGCTGACATGGATAGAGAAGTGGCAGGCAGACAGGAAACAAAGAGTATGGATTAATGGATCCCTTTCAGAGTGGCAGGCAGTGACTAGTGGGCTACCGCAAGGCTCGGTGCTGGGACCGCAGCTATTTACAATATACATCAATGATTTGGCTGAATGGATTCAAAGTAACATTAGCAAATTTACAGATGACACAAAGCTGGTTGGCAGTTGTGAACTGTGAGGAGGATGCTATGAGAATGAGGTGACTTGGACAGATTCGGGGATGCATGGCAGATTAAGTTTAATGCTGATAAATGTGAGGTTATCCACTTTGGTAGCAAAAACAGGAAGGCAGATAACTATCTAAATGGCGTTAAGTGGGGAAAAGGGGAAGTTCAACGGGATCTGGGGGTCCTTGTACATCAGTCTATGAAAATAAGCATGGAGATACAGCAGACACTGAAGAAAGCAAATGGCATGTTGGCCTTTATAACAAGAGGAATCGAATATAGGAGCAAAAAGGTCCTTCTGCAGTTGTACATAGCCCTAGTGAGACCACACCTGGAGTAGTGTGTGCAGTTTTGGTGCCCTAATTTGAGGAAGGACATTCTTGCTATTGAGGGAGTGCAGCGTAGGTTTACAAGGTTAATTCCCGGGATGGCGGGACTGTCATATACTGTGAGAGTGGAGCAGCTGGGCTTGTACATTCTGGAGTTTAGAAGGATGAGAGGGGATCTTTAATCCCCTCTCATCCTATAAGATTGTTAAGGGTTTGGACACGCTAGAGGCAGGAAACATGTTCCCGATGTTCGGGGTGTCCAGAACCAGGGGCCACAGTTTTAGAAGAAGGAGAAAGCCATTTAGAACGGAGACGAGGAAACACTTTTTCTCACAGAGAGTGGTGGAGTCTGTGGAATTCTCTGTCTCAGAGGGTGGTGGTGGCAGGTTCTCTGAATGCTTTCAAGATAGAGCTAAATAGGGCTCTTAAAAATAGCAGAGTCAGGGAATATGGGGAGAAGCTGGAACCTGGTACTGATTGGGGATGATCAGCCATGATCATATTGAATGGCGGTGCTGGCTTGAATCGCCGAATGGCCTACTCCTGCACCTATTGTCTATTGTCTATTGAACCATATGGTGGTGGTCTCTTTACAGTCCAATAACAGATATCGATTAATACAGTACATGATAGACATTTTCCTAACCCAATAATACAGTAACTAATACAATGTATATGAAAGAAAGTTCTAGAAGGAAGCAAGCAATAATAAACATTCAAACAAATGCCCTGAGATTCAAACAGTTTCTCCAAGGCTCCACAGTTCGACCAATCAACAACCAACAGGGTGACCATCTCACAACATTAGTTACACTATATACAATGCCCTTGCAACGATCCAATCAAAATGACGCATTTAGGGTTTGTTTGCAAAACTACTATACATTTTATCAATTTAGGAGAAACAAAGAGAACACCTGGACTCCTCACCATCCTGCATACCAGTCTGAGCCTAGACTGGCTGGCGCCATCCAAAGCCTGTAAATTTCAGCTGACAAGGTTTATGCAATTCTGACAAGTGCAGGCATCCTCCATTTTATGGTTTCTTTAATTTGGCCAGTATTATGACCATCAGAATGAGTATCACTGGCAATTGACTGCCAGTTGGTGCATCTCCATGTAAGATACCGACACTAGGTGAGAGTAGATCACTATTGAATTGCGCCTCAGTCACAACACAACTGCTTACAGCTTTGATGATCCTGCTACCTCCAAGCGTACAAGGGAATCCATGAATGGAAAGGAATATGTGAAGTTGAGACATGGTTACCATATTACAGAAAAAAATCAGGAGGTAAGAATTCACAACAGTGTGGTTCAGCAAGGATTCCAAGTTGTTCTATCACAAGGAAAAATAGCTATTCTGGGAAGTTGCATGAATGACATAAATGTGTATCTTATAACAAGCAACTTGTCAGAGGTTTTTCTGGTTGCTGAGAATAAGTTAAGTTTTAGAGGATCCTGTAACTAATGTAAAGAATATCACAAGAATTCCCCTGTCTCAATCCCTGGCCCTGGCTGAACATACAGATTGATTTTGTGATAAATTAATTATGGAAGTATATGGCTGTTCTAATGGATATCATTAACAACTGTTTCAGGGGTGAAGATGATCATTACTAGGGATCATATTCCAGAAGTACATGTAATGGACAATACAAGCAATTCCATGCATGCCAAGTTTGCTCATTCTTTCAGAAGAAACAGAGGTTCAAATTTGCAATGAACTCCATACTCCCTAGGTTCAAATAGTTTGACAAAAATATCAGCTCAGACTGCGAAATGTGAACTGAGTAAGATGAAAGGAGATAACATTGAAAACAAATTGTATGTTAAAAATCTTGCTGGCAAAATATAACACATTGTACTACAGGACAGATAGTTGCAGAGTTGCTGATGGAGAAATGAATCATAGCACATTAAATTGGGTGAAGTTAGAGGTAAGGATGATTTTACTTCGGAGTCACGTGAGTGACTACGTGAATAGAAGCCCGTACAGCCGTTGGTGCGTCATGACGTCAGACATTGGTGCAGTCGGCCGGTTGGAGCAGCAGCGCTCCTCCGAGCGGTAAGTTTAAAAACGGAGGTAAGGTTTTTTTAATTTTTTTTACCACAGGTCATTTTCTGCGACGGTTTGGAGTTCTTGGAGATATGTTGCAGAAAGTGAAGAAGGTGTCGGCGAGGCGCTACGGGGGTAGAAAGGAAAAGTGGCCAGGAGAGTGTTGAGGATGGAGGCCCGTCTGGTACACCTGGTCCGGTGCTGGCTACACAGCCAGTGGTTGCGGACCCACTGCCGGGGGGCAGTGGAGGCTTGTCAGTAGGGCAGAAGGCCACTGGCAAGTCTCTGTGGCCCGTAGATGAGTCGGGCCTGGAGGTTATACCCTCCATAGGAGAGTCCATTTGCTCACGGGTCTCCCACGTCGAGATTTTATTACAAAAGAATGCTCGACAGGGACCATCTCCGTGAGGAGGAGTGGTGCCCAAGCCAGGCTGATGGAGAGCTTGTGCTAGCAGCACCTGTTTCAGGGCTGCAGGACTATCCTGCCTGTGAGGAGGATGTTCCATCAGTGCAGTTTGCTGACACTGATTCTATGCTGGGGGAGAGCAGTAAAGAAGTTCGGTTGGAGGTAATTCCGAACATTGCTGGGAAGATTGCTGAGCCTAGAGAGGAAGGAGAGGTGATTGATGGAGAAATGGCTGAAGCAATTCAGTATATGCTCTCCCACCAGTTACATGAGCTAGCTATGGATGAAGCAGCAAAAAACTATAAAACTCCTGTTAATTGTGATCTCCTGAAGGTACCGGTGGTTAATCACCAAATTTGGTCATAGATGGGTATGCCTGATAGGGCCCAGGAGATTAAGTTTTCAAAAAGTGCTTAAACTGTTGTCAGCAGGTATTACAGCTGTGGTGAAAGTTATTGATACAAGCAATATGGTTGAAGCACACCAGGACGAACTGGGATTCCTTTGTAATGCATTTTGAAATTAATAACATCAGGAGGGCCGCTATTAGGCCAGTGCTTAATCCGAATTTGGCAAGTTTGTGTAAACCAACCAGTGTACCACCACAAAATCTGTTGTTTGGAGGTAACCTCGGGAAAAGGGTCAAAGAATGTCCTGAAGATGTTAAAACTATGGCCCTCTGGTAAGCAGGGCAAAAGGTTTTCTCCGTATTGGAAAAGAACTAATGTGGATGCAGGAGAAGGAACGAGCCATTCAGGTCATCAATTTTGGAACTGGCAGGCTGCCAGCATGAAGGGGAAGGTGCCTTTCTCCACAAGAGGTCGAGGACAACAAGGTCCGCAAGGAAAGATGCAGGTAAGGAAAACATCCACAGACGATGAATTAATTGATGTTCCTGTTCAAATTGGGGGAAGGTTAAAATTGTTTCTCAAACAATGGCAGCAGTTGACATCAGATTTGTTCATACTTAGTAGTATTGAAGGGGTGAAAATTGAATTTTACTCTATGGACAGTCTACCTAATCAACATGTTCCTAGTCGTAAACTTATTTTTTCAGATGAAGAAAATGTGCTTATTCAAGCAGAGATTCAGTCGTTACATAAGAAAGGGGTAATTGAGCCTTCTGTCAATCAAAGTCGACAATTTGTGTCAAATATATTTCCCAGATCTAAAAAGACTGGGGGGTGTAGAATTATTTTGGATTTATCGAGTTTGAACAAGTTTGTTTGTTATAGGCATTTCAAAATGGGAACCTTAATCACGGCCAAACATCTAGTGTCCAAAGGGTGTTATATGGCAATTATTGATTTAAAGGATGCGTATTACTCAGTGTCTATTCATGAGGATGATAGAAGATATTTGAAATTTATTTTAATGACTCAGCTGTGGCAATTCAGGGCATTGCCGAATGGATTAACTTCAGCTCCTAGATTATTTATTAAATTGGTAAAACCTGTGTTAGCGTTACTTAGAGCTAAGGGGCATGTGGTAATGGCCTACTATGGTAATGGTCAGTTTCAGGTGTGAAAATCACTTTTGAACAAATGGGATTTGTGATTCACCCAGATAAATCTAAATTATCACCAGTCCAAATTATTGATTATCTGGGATTTACCATTATTTCCAATCACATGTTGGTAACTTTGCCCAGGGATAAATTGAATCAGTTAATTGAGGACTGTGTTAATCTTGTTGGAGAACAAAGGCCTTCGATTAGACAAGTAGCCAGGTTAATTGGGAAGTTGGTGGCAGCATTTCCAGCTGTGCAGTATGGTCCTCTGCATCATCAACAATTACAACGATCAAAGGAACAGGCACTGAGAATACAAAGGGGCCATTTTGATAGGCCTATGCAGTTGTCAGCTGGGGCGATTGCTGACATACAATGGTGGATAGCAAATGTTTCAACAAGTTTTAGGAAGGTTTTGGTTGTACCACCGTCATTGATATTACAGACTGATGTAAGTGCACGGGGTTGGGGTGCAACAGATATGTCTTCTAGTTGTGGAGGCAGATGGAATGTGGATGAGACGTCGCTTCTTCAACTAAGAGGGATTAATTATTTAGAGTTGTTGGGCACCTGGTATGGGCTCAAAGCTTATTGTTCTACAAGGAGGGATCTGCATGTGCAGGTTCAGATTGACAACACCACACCAGTGGCATATGTAAACCACATGGGTGGAGTTAAGTCACAGTCTTGTGATAGACTGGCTAACCAGATTTGGAGCTGGTGTATTGACCAAAATATCTGGCTTTCAGCACTTTATTTGCCAGGAAGGTTCAACACGGTAGCTGACACTAGGTCACGTCAGTTTAATGACAACATTGAATGGATGTTAAATCAGGATGTATTTAACCAAATGATTATTCAGTATGGATTGCCAGATATTGACTTGTTTGCATCTCGATTAAATCATCAGTTACCTAGATATGTTTCATGGGAACCAGATGCTGGGGCAGTAGCAGTGGATGCGTTTTCGCTGCATTGGGGAAGAATGTTTGTGTATGTATTTCCTCCATTCTGTCTCATCAGCAGATGTTTGCAAAAGATCAAGGAGGACTCCGCTTCAGGGGTATTGGTAGTGCCAGATTGGCCTACACAAGCACGGTTTCCCATTGTATTACAAATGGCTAGGGAGCCTTACATGCCCAAGAATAAAAATCTACTGGTAAATCCAGTCACTGGGGATCAACATCCTTTATATGATCGTATTGATCTGTTAATTTGCAGATTTTAAAGAGGCCATACCTGGGGAGAGGACTGTCTCATCGGACTGTGGATGTTCTCATGTCAGCCTGCAGGGATAGTACACAGCAGCAATATATCACCTATATAAAGAAGTGGGAGCAATCTGCCTACAGCAGAATATTGTATATCACACTGCAGGGATCACGGACGTATTGGAGTTTTTGTCAATTCTTTATTTCGACCAAAAATTAAGTTATAGTGCGATCAATTCAGCCAGAAGTGCTCTGTCTTCTTATTTACCTATGAATGCAGAATTACATACAGTAGGGACCCATCCGTTAGTTTCATCATTCATGAAGGGAGTTTTCAATTCTAATGCTCCTAAACCCAGGTATGCCGGGATTTGGAATGTGTGAGGTTCTTATGGTTCTTCGCCAGTGGGCTCCGGTTACAAGCCTATCTATAGCCAAATTTACTTTTAAGGTGGTCATGCTTATGGCGTTGGTTTCAGCTCAACGTGTACAAACGTTGCAAAAGCTACGGCTGGATAGAATGCATGTGTCGGCAGATACCATTATATTTTATGTCTATGATTTGCTTAAACATAATAGAAGTGGCAAGACAGGATGTAAGATTGTGTTTTCAGCATACCCCGCAGATGATCGCTTGTGTGTAGTCTCACATTTATCACGTTACATTGAGATTACTCAACCTCTGAGAGGAACAGAGTCGGCTTTGTTTATTAGTCACAAAAAAACACACAGTAAGGTGTCGGTGCAAACGATTTCAAGGTGGCTAAAGCAGGTCCTGGCAAGTGCTGGAATTGATACTAATGAATTCAAATCTCATTCCACCAGGGCGGCATCAACTTCCGCGGCAAGGGTGATGGACGTGCCAATAGACCATATCCTCGCCGCCGCAGGATGGTCCAGTGAGCTAACTTTTCAGAGGTTTTATCACAAGCCGATTTCAAGGCTCGGGGTGTTTGCTGATTCTGTTTTGAGTACTGTTACACTTTCCCCCTGAGTTAGAGGGGTTTGTTATGATTTGTTTGTAAATAAACTGTTATTCATTTAACAAATGTGTTACTGATGCATGATTGATTGTTAACGACTTTTGAGTCAATCCAGGCAGTGTGAACGTCGGATTTGGGTCTGCGGCGTGAATTCACAGTGCTTTGAAGTCTTCACGTAGTCACTCACGTGACTCCGAAGTAAAATAGTAAGATTAAACGAGAACTTACCAGTTTGAAGTTTGATCTTTATTTTATGAGGAGTCGAGTTGAGGGGCTACGTGCCCTCCGCTCCCACCCTCATAGATCTCATCTGGTAGTTCTAGTTTTATCATCTTACCATTATAGTTCAGTCATTGTTAGCTGTGAATTCATTCCGCTGCTTTGAAGATTGACGCACAAACGGCTGTACGGGCTTCTATTCACGTAGTCCCTCAACTCGACTCCTCATAAAATAAAGATCAAACTTCAAACTGGTAAGTTCTCGTTTAATCTTACTATTTTATTTTTAAATGTAATCACCATTTCAAAGTAGATAAGGATTTGCCTGTGTAATTAATGTAGTGAAGGAGGACACAGCTCAAACGAAAATCGACTATGATGTTCCTGTTCCAACTGAACTAGAAAATTCACAATGAGTTAGGAAGCTCCCAGATGGATTAATCTTGTAAATTTTAGTTATGTGGTAAATCTTTGGTATATACTAATAGAATTGGTGTCACACTAATTTGACTGTGTTCCTTCTGTGTACATTTACATCCAAAATAAGGGGTAAGAGATGGTTCATCCTGCAGATAAGTTTAATAGTGACCATTGTTCAATCTCTTCAGTGGCAGCATCATAATTTTGGGGTGGCACAGATGGGCATCAGTAAAGTTGCAGTCTTACAGCACCAAAGACCTGGGTTTGATCCTGACTACAGGTGATGTCTATACGTGGTTTGTACATTTTCCCTGTGACCCTGTGTGTTTTTTTCTGGGTACGCTGGTTTCCCCCCTCACTTCAAAAATGTACAGGTTTGCAAGTGCATTTACTTTGGTAAAACTGTAAATTGTCCCTAGTGTATAGGATAGTGCTAGAGTACAGGGTTATCGCTGGTCAGCACGGATTCGGTGGGCCGAAGGGCCTTTCTGCACTGTATCTCTAAAGTCTATACCGAAGATAATACAAACAAAATTGTTAAACCCAGAGAAAACAGCACTTCAACTGTGAGTATAATTTACTTAATGCTGACATGCACTGAATGTTGCTTAAAACTCTGTTACTGAGTAGGGCTTTAAATGCATCTTGGATATATATTTGCATATGAGCTAAACCTTAATTCTGACTCTATTTGGGAAGTTTGATTACACACAGACATTGGAAAGTAGGGTGCACATCCAAATATTATTGCAGCTTAATTTGAAAGTTGCAATAAATGTGCCATCTGTTTCAGGCAAAGGATTGAGTTTAATGCCAGAAAATGTGCACTCTGCAAAATTATGAAGAATTCAATATGATTGATCTTGAAAACATTTTTCAATCATGATACCTAATTCATACTTGAAATCCCAGAGCTAACAACTGAAAGATTTAACCACCAGTACCACAGTATTTTTTTCATGGAAAGTTTTATGACATTTTGTTAATGTCACTATCTATTTAATATTTTTACTTTGGTGGCTTGTTTCTGCAGCCAATAGAAAACTGTTGAAAAATAAGCAATGCTGAACATTAGATTTACATACCATGAGTCGGATAAAATAAAATAAAAATGTATTGAAGGAATAAAATCTGGTCACAGCTTTCTTGTCGCTCTTCTTGAAAAATGTTGATTCACGTAATTAATTCCATCAGTTATTTAAACCATTCAGATATATAAATGCTTCTCAACCAAGATACGACGAGTCGGTTTTAGATGTAATTTCCTTTGTCTATATTAGAAAGATATAATGCTCCATTTCACTCTGACAGACATCGCAGTGCTACTTGTAATCCACAGGTGCAGTCTTGCTGTGAGTTTAATATTAGCAAGGATGTAAAACTAAAAGGTTATTACCTGTTGTTTGGGTGCCATTGAAAGACTGAATTGCCAGATAATACGTCCACCCACACCTGCCATGAATTGCATCATATGTCATGTTGCTGAAGGTGTTACCATGCACAACATCAGTTTAATGATAGTGCTGTCATTTTGCATCACAACATTCCAGCTAATGCTATCTCTATGTCCTTCCCGAGTGATCATGCATTAAACAGTTGGAGAAGACCAGTGGCGATGAAAGGTATCATCAATCATCTACTTGTAGATTAGTTATGCAATGATTTCTTCAGGATATTGATTTGGTGCCACAATTTCTTGGTAATTTCTCTATGATTTCAAGTTGCAGAACTGTACAGGAAGGGGAACGCAAGATGTAGAAGGATTGTTGGTTGCCTTTAAGATTTATTTGCAAGCAATTTGTTCTAAAATGGAGTACGCATGGTAGAAGGAGAAGAAGGGCTATAAGTGGTACAAGCTAATGAAGAGCGATGGAGGCGATGAGGTGTGTAAATTGGATCAGCAGGAAGCCATATCTGCCTAGGATACAAGGTGTGAAAACTGTGAGTGCGATTGGTGTATAAGATCAGTCACCTATCGCAGTCACAGTTGCGAACACAGCAAGGTAATGGTGGGTTTCAACTAACCATCAAGGAGGCGATGATAATTAACTCTTTGTACCTCTGGATTTTTCTTGGATGAAGCTCAAGGTAAGTGCCGGATCTCACAGGTCGCCAGGTGAGGTCATTGCTACCATTGATTCCAAGGGATCTGACCATATTTCATCCTCCTGTGATGGAGAAATACAGGCAGAAAGAGTATAAAATGTATCTACGGTTACAGGTTTCAATATAGTGCAAGATCCAAATGACTTAGTATAAGCTTTGTAGTGGTGAGCATCAAATCTACCATGTTCTGGAACATAAAGAGGATTAATTCTCTCAATGGACACCTTTTCAGTGACCTTAGTTGCTGTCATATATCAGGACGTTACTACAGATAAAGATGGGCATACTTCCTTACACCCCAGCCAATGAAAGTCTATACTGACAAAATAAATTATGGAATGTCCTTAACGTCATCTGAATGCCCCTAAAATGCACTTTTAGAAGTGGCATTGATGTTCTAATGTTGATAAATTAGCACACACCAGGCATACTAAGAGAACAGTTAGGCAAATGACCAGATAATTTGTTATACTGATGATAAATATTGGCCAGGGCTCGAAAAAAAAAAAACAGTACTCCTCTGTTAAATAGTGTCAGTGTGATCTGTCACATCCAGCAGAGAAAGCAAACTGTGATACCTGGCATTCCCTAAATAATGCATTTGAAATACTTTTGAAGTCACAACCTTCTGAGTCACAGCTGTGATGCTGAGCCTCTGCTAGGTCTGACTCAAATACTCCGATAATGGGCCATGAAGATTTCTGCTGCATTTCAGCATTTAGTGTGTTTGGTATTACAGTGTTCAGATATTTTCCTTCACTTTAAATTGTTTGGAAAATTACTTCATTTTGCACGCATTATTATGTTTTACAGAGTTTTACAGAAGCAGGAGATGAAAGCTTTTTTTTAATTGTGATCACTGGAATAGTAATTCGTGTGCATATAGTTCACTGCTCTTATCAAGAATAGTTAGGGCAACATAAATCCTAAATATCCAGCAGCTCATTTTAATATAATGATGTACAACTGGCAAAACATGCACTTCAGCAATGTAGTGCATATTTCCATAAATATACATCTATATTTTAAAATAAGTATATTACAGAAACTCTCGTCTTGTTTGTTACTATCTATCTATCTATGTTTGTTATCCCATGTGATCTTGGACCTACGCCAAAACGGTACATGAAAGCGCTAATATTTTTGCACCACCTTACTCACCATTGTCCAGTGGTTGTTCTGTGTCAATTTTGTTCAGATTTATGTTATATTTCACGTTATTGACATGTTTAGATTTACAAAACCCAAATTTAAGAAAAATGTCTTCCCTGTGCTTACAGCTATGATGTCACATAGCCCTGCTCGCAACACTGTTGCTATCCAAGTACACGGAGTCCTGCTAGCTCTAGCAGGTGCAAATGCATTTTTTCTTAAAGTTTTTCTTAATGTTTTTTAAAGTTTAAAATGAGGGGGGGTGAATAAGGCAAAATGAGCAGCCCCTGCACAGTTGGGGGCTATGGGTGAGTGGTGGAATATTGTGTTGGGGGAACATGTTGCTTTGGGGGAACGGGTGAGTGGTGGAATATTTTGTTGGGAAATGGGTTGTGTGGAGGCTATGATTGAGTTGTGGAATATTGCTTTGGGGGACCGGGTTGCATTGGGGGACCAGGCCCCCTGTGTAACAGAGACCCAATGGATCCCACTTGGTCTAGTATATTACTAAAATTCTCATATTGTATGTTTGTCTGCGAGTGTGATTCTGAAATTACGCCAAAATGGTACACGGAAGCGTTACAGTTATTGGATCACCTTACTCACCATTATCAGGATTCGTTCAGATTGATGATATATTTTACAAGTTATTCACATTTTAAACTTTACAAAAGCCAATTTGACAAAAATCTCTTCTATCTGCACCGGCAGTTAGCAACATATGATGTCACAATGGGATTTAATTTACATAAACTGCCCCTCAGCAGTGTTCCACCCTACAATGACATCACAATGAGATCTCAATTACATTAAAAAAAAATGTTTTAAAACAACACAGCAGCGTTTCACCATTACATCACAATGGGATCTCATTTACATAAAAAAAAACAGTTTTTAAAAACACAGCAGCTTCCACCCCATAATGATGTCAAGAGGGTAGGGAGCTGAGACAGGTTATGGAGGGAGGGAGGGAGTGACTGAGGGAAAGGAGAGGGAGGGAGAGGTGAGGGAGGGAGTGGGGAGGGGAGGAGGAGAGGGGAGAGAAGATGGAAGGAGGGGGATGAATTGCTGGGGATGAAGGGGAATGGAGGAGGATAGGGGTAGGAAGAGGGATGGCGAGGCACACTTGGGGAGGGTTGCCATGACTCGTGTCACAACAGGGATAGACAATCGACAGTAGACAATAGACAATAGGTGCAGGAGCAGGCTATTCGGCCCTCCAAGCAAGCACCGCCAATCAATGTGATCTTGGTTGATCTTACCCACTCAGTGCTCTGTTCCTGCCTTCTCCCCATATCCCCTGACTCGCTATCTTTAAGAGCCCTATCTAACTCTGGCATCATAACATGAACCTGTCAGCCGCGCCTGCGCTGTTGCGGGCCATGGGTGAGAGGTGGAATATTGCGTTTGGGAACCAGCTCTCCCATGTGACAAGGACCCAATGGGTCCCACTTGGTCTGGTCCTTTATAAAGCACACTGCGCCAAGTGTCCTCACAAGCCAATCCTCACTGCACAAGTACAGATATTTTTTTAATATTGCCTGTACTAAATTTGAAAAGCAATATTATATTGTTGGCTTTACACCTCAAAGAGGTACATAAATGTAAATTATAATTATCATTTGGTAAATGTCCGGAGCATTTATATTTTGAGAACATCTTAAGCCGATGAAATCAAACCATTTTCACCTGGAACTGACCCATTAGTTTCCATTATACTCAGAAATAAGAGTCACTTAAAGGTTCCATTTAAATTTCATGGGAAGTGTTACAAATGTCTATTAATATCACCTGGCAGAATGAAAGTGCACATTTGTAAATGCATCAATTGCTCTGGCAAGCAGTGGGATATGGGAACAGAATGAAGCAGTGACATTATCAGAGTGGATGGAAAGTTACTGTTGATGCAGCTTCTCTCCTTTGTAGTTAAAATATGGAATATAACCACTGGATGTAATGGAAAACAACTGGCATGAGACATTTATTAGCAGCTAAATGAAATGATGCATAATAGATTGAAAGATTAACACTAAAAGTACCAGATGAAGACCGGCTGAAGGATGATTACATGAACCATAAACAATCAAAACATCTCTAACCTCTAATCATGTTGTAATAACAACACAAGGTAATATTACTTTCAACATAAAAACAGAAGAGCTGGTCAAGTGTCAAGTCAAGTAGCATCTGTGGAAAGGGACACCAGTTCATGTTTCAGGGATTTTTCAGATGAAAGATCTTCAACCAGAAATGTGTCTGGTTTATCTCTCCAAGAATGATACTTGACTGGTTGAATTCTTGCAGCTTTTTTTTGTGCTTCTACAGTTTTATTTGTTTTCAGATTAATTTCAATCCACATCCCCCCCCAACTTCCCCTTGTGGTTTCCTCACTGCACCACTAATGCTTTGGGGCTACGAGGGATTAATCCATTCAGAGTCCGGATACTGCAGCTGTCCTACATGTGTGGTGTCTGCACTGTAATCAAGCCACATTCCCCACTTCACAACATAGATATTAAAACAAATAAAAGCATAATTTAAAAAGTCATACATTTTACTAAGTGATCTCTTACAATACTCAAAGTGAATTAAGAGCAGCATGATAAATGTTAAATTAAAAGAAAACATCTGTTACCTTGTGACTTTTGACATTTGAAGGAAGGTCCTTTAAACCACTGACATTAATGGTCAAAGTGAAAATCCCTCTCACGCAGATGCTGCTCTGACCTCTATCACTGGAACACAAGCCAGGAGATGCCAATCCTCAGCCTCATTGGTAACTGCTGTGACTTGAACCTCGGCAGCTGGAGGAGGAGGAATGGGAATGGGAATGGGAATGAGAAGGGGAATGGGAATGGGAATGGGAATGGGAATAGGAATGGGAATGCAGATGCAGATGCGGTTGTGGCAACCATGCGAGTTATGTTACATGTTGTTTGAAGAAATCTGAGCCACTGGGACAAACTAGAGACCACCAGTGCCACCATGTGTTCAAGACTGGGCTGCTGTGAAGAAGCCACAGCCAGCTCCCCTACTGAGGCTGAGACTAAGTGGCCAAAGTAAACCTGAGAAGCTCGTGCCTCTGCCTGACCACAAACAAAGAGGGACAGTGCCCACACACAGAGGCAAATACTTAGCTGCCAGGATAAGTCTGAGACAGCCAGTGTTGCCTCCTCAAGCCCAAAACTAAGCAGCCAGGATAAGCCTAAGACTGCCAGCATCTCCTCTCGAGGCAAGGGTGAACTGCATGGAGAGCCTGAGATTGCCACGCTTCTTCCTTCGAGACCAGGACTGAGTTGCGGGACAACTCCAAGATCATCAGCTTCACCTTATATGTGCTCTGACAATATGGGACAGTGCCCCCATGCCGTCCCGGACTTTCTTGTCACTGTAAAAAAAATCATATATTTTGAGTTCACCCTACCTCATGAGTCAGTTGGGTCACTCACATACCAGGTGCAATTAAATTTGGGGATGATCAGAAGAGTTAACTGGAGATCACAGATGTCTTAGGTAGCTTGTCATAAAACTAATCTGGAAATACTTGTTTATTCTAGGAATATATACAAAATGCTGGAGTAACTCAGCAGTGAGTATAACCCACTGAGCTACTCCAACATTTTCTGTCCATCTCAATCAGATGTTGAGTTGAAGGATGTCATGGAGGTAAGCAGGAGCAACACAAAGGAGTATTTGAAAACCAGATGAAAACTAACCTCAAGACATTTAATAGTAAGATTAGATGAGAACTTACCAGTTGGAAGTTTGATCTTGAATTTATGAAGAGTTACGATGAGCGATTACGTGAAGAAGGCCATAAGTCGTCATGCGCGTCAATCTTCAAAGCAGCGGTGTGGAATCACAGATAAAAAGAAGTAGACATAAAGATAGTAAGATTTGGAGAAACTAGAACTACCAGATGACCTGATAATATGAGGGGTGGGAGCGGTGGGCACATAATCGCTCATCGTAACTCCTCAAAAAATCAAGATCAAACTTCAAACTGGTAAGTTCTCATTTAATCTTACTATTTTACTTCAGAGTCATGTGAGTGAATATGTGAAGATTTCAAAGCTCTGTGATTTCATGCCAGTCGAATCCAGGCGTCACACACTGAATGGATTGACCATGGATGAGTGAGAAAAAATGTTAAAGCATTCAGACATACCATAGTTATGTAACAAAACTGATGCTTTAATGCAAAACAAAAACAATAGTGACCCCGCTCAACCTGGGGGGAAACTATAAACAGAATTCAAAATGGTATGTGCAAACATCCCCGGTCTGGCAATGGGTTTGTTATAAAACCGGAGGAACATCCTTTCATCTGCCCATCCTGCCGCCGCTAGGATGTTGTCGAGGGGCACGTCCATAGCCCTTGCTGCCGACGTTGATGCAGCCCTGGTGGAGTGAGATTTGTAAATGTCAGTATCTACTCCTGCAAGTGCCAGTACCTCTTTTAGCCATCTGGAAATGGTTTGTGTGGACACCCTATGGTGTGACGTTTTGTGGCTGATTAGTACAGCTAATTCTGTGCCTCTGAGGCTTCAGGTGACTGTAATGTAGTGGTGCAAGTGATCTACCACACATAGTCAAGGATCTTCGGGGTATGCCAAGAACTCAAGCCTGGGCCCTGGCACACTGGCCCTGCTCTGTTTTACTAAATCATAAATGACAAAAGTTATGGTGTTGGCAGTGTTGTGCATATTGTCGAGTCACAGTTTGTGCATCGTCTGGACTCGTCGTGCCGTAATGAGCGCCATTAGCAAGACCACCTTGAGGGTGAGCTTATGCTACCAGGGGGACTTCAAACTTGAACGGTTGGGGGGAGGGACACAAATAGAGAAAGCCAGTAGACAGGGTCTGAGGCAGGAGGCAGAGAAGGGAAGCACTCAGACCCAACATGTAGGGAGGAAAGAAGAAAAAAATAATAAACAGAGAATAAGAGGTGGTGGGTTTCCAGGGCAAAAATCAAAAGGGACCACTTGTCAACATAATTATATAAGGAGTAAGTGTTGTAAAAACAAGCCTGAAGGCTTTGTGTCTCAATGCAAGGAGCATTCGTAATAAGGTGGATGAGTTGAATGTGCAGATAGCTATTAATGACTATGCTATAGTTGGGATCACGGAGACATGGCTCGAGGGGTACCAAGGCTGGGAGCTGAACATCCAGGGATATTCAATATTCAGGAGGGATAGACAGAAAGGAAAGGGAGGTGGGGTAGCGTTGCTGATGAGAGAGGAGATTAATGCAATAGAAAGGAAGGACATTAGCTTGGAGGATGTGGAATCAATATGGGTAGAGCTGCGAAACTCTAAGGGGCAGAAAACGCTAGTGGGAGGTGTGTACAGGCCACCTAACAGTAATAGTGGAGTAGGGGATGGCATCAAACAGGAAATTAGAAATGCGTGCAACAAGGGTAAAACAGTTATAATGGGTGACTTCAATCTACATATAGATTGGGTGAAGCAAATGGGCAGGGGTGCTGAAGAAGTGGATTTCTTGGCATGTATGTGGGATAGTTTTCTAAACCAACATGTCGAGGAACCAACAATAGAACAGGTTATTCTAGACTGGGTATTGAGTAATGAGGAAGGGTTAGTTAGCAGTCTTGTGGTGCGGGGCCCCTTGTATGGTTGTGACCATAATATGGTTGAGTTCTTCATTAGGATGGAGAGTGACATAATTAAGTCAGAAACAAGGGTTCTGAACTTAAACAAAGGTAATTTTGAAGGTATGAGAAGATAATTTTGAAGGTATGAAGGCCAAGATAGACGGGCAAAGGTAATTTTGAAGGTATGAAGTTATGAAGGCCAAGAGAGACGGGCAAGTGATTCTTAAAGGGTTGACCGTGGATGTGCAATGGAAGATATTTAAAGACTGCATGGATGAACTACAACAATTGTTCATCCCAGTTTGGCAAAAGAATAAATCGGGGCAGGTACTGAGTGAAATCCATGTTAGCCGGAAAGTGGTGTTGGGTAAATTGAATGGATTAAAGGCCGATAAATCCCCAGGGCCAGATAGGCTGCATCCCAGGGTACTTAAGGAAGTAGCCCCAGAAATAGCAGATGCCTCAGTGATAATTTTTCAAAACTCTTTAGATTCTGGAGTAGTTCCTGAGGATTGGAGGGTAGCTAATGTAACCCCACTTTTTAAAAAGGGAGGGAGAGAGAAAACGGGGAATTACAGACCAGTTAGTCTAACATCGGTAGTGGGGAAACTGCTAGAGTCAATTATTAAAGATGGGATAGCAGCGCATTTGGAAAGTGGTGAAATCATTGCACAAAGTCAGCATGGATTTACGAAGGGTAAATCATGTCTGACGAATCTTATTGAATTTTTTGAGGATGTAACTAGTAGAGTGGATAAGGGAGAAGCAGTGGATGTGTTGTATCTGGACTTTCGGAAGGCTTTCGACAAGGTCCCACACAAGAGATTGGTATACAAACTTAAAGCACACGGTATTGGTGGTTCAGTATTGATGTGGATAGAGAACTGGCTGGCAGACAGGAAGCAAAGAGTAGGAGTGAACGGGTCCTTTTCAGGATGGCAGACAGTGACTAGTGGGGTGCCGCAAGGCTCAGTGCTGGGACCCCAGCTATTTACAATATACATTAATGATTTGGACGAGAGAATTAAATGTAACATCTCGAAGTTTGCAGATGACACAAAGCTGGGGGGCAGTGTTAGCTGTGAGGAGGATGCTAGGAGGCTGCAGGATGATCTGGATAGACTGGGTGAGTGGGCAAATGCATGGCAGATGCAGTATAATGTGGATAAATGTGAGGTTATCCACTTTGGTGGCAAAAACAGGAAGGTAGACTATTATTTGAATGGTGACCGATTAGGAAAAGGGGAGATGCAGCGAGACCTGGGTGTCATGGTACACCAGTCATTGGAAGTAGGCATAGAAACATAGAAATTAGGTGCAGGAGTAGGCCATTCAGCCCTTCGAGCCTGCACCGCCATTCAATATGATCATGGCTGATCATCCAACTCAGTATCCCGTGCCTGCCTTCTCTCCATACCCTCTGATCCCCTTAGCCACAAGGGCCACATCCAACTCACTCTTAAATATAGCCAATGAACTGGCCTCAACTACCCTCTGTGGCAGAGAGTTCCAGAGACAAAAGATTAGTCAAGCATGATTTCTCCTTCATAAATCCATGCTGACTTTGACCAATCCCGTCACTGCTTTCCAAATGCGCTGCGATAATGGCTACAATTTAATTGACTTCAGCATCTTCCCCAAAACTGATGCAAGGCAAACTGGTCTACAATTCCATATTTTCACTCTCCCTACTTTCTTAAAAAGTGGGGTTACATTGGCTACCCTCCAGTCCACAGGAACTGATCCAGATTTGAGAGAACATTGGAAAATGGTAGCCAATGCATCCATGATTTCTAAGGCCACCTGCGTGAGTACTCTGGGACGCAGACCATCTGGTCCTGTGGATTTATCGGCCTTCAGTCCCAACAGTTTACCCAACACAGTTTACCCAACACAAATTTCTGACAAATGTGGATTCCTTTCAGTTCCTCCCTCCCACTAGATCCTCGGTCCCTTAAACCCATGGCATCGCATCTAAACTATGTGCGCTTAATTAGTAGAGTGGATAAGGGAGAAGCAGTGGATGTGTTGTATCTGTACTTTCGGAAGCCTTTCGACAAGGTCCCACACAAGAGATTGGTATACAAACTTAAAGCACACGGTATTGGTGGTTCAGTAGGTGCAGCAGGCTGTGAAGAAAGAGAATGGTATGTTGGCATTCATAGCAAAAGGATTTGAGTACAAGAGCAGGGAGGTTCTACTGCAGTTGTACTGGGTCTTGGTGAGGCCACACCTGGAGTATTGCGTACAGTTTTGGTCTCCTAATCTGAGGAAAGACATTCTTGCCATAGAGGGAGTACAGAGAAGGTTCACCAGACTTATTCCTGGGATGGCACGACTTCCATATGAAGAAAGACTGGATAGACTTGGCTTGTACTCGCTGGAATTTAGAAGATTGAGGGTTGATCTCATAGAGACTTACAAAATTCTTAAGGGGTTGGACAGGCTAGATGCAGGAAGATTGTTCCCGATGTTGGGGAAGTCCAGGACAAGGGGTCACAGTTTAAGGATAAGAGGGAAGTCTTTTAGGACCGAGATGAGAAAATCATTTTTCACACAGAGAGTGGTGAATCTGTGGAATTCTCTGCCACAGAAGGTAGTTGAGGCCAGTTTGTTGGCCATATTTAAGAGGGTGTTGGATGTGGCCCTTGTGGCTGAAGGGATCAGGGGGTATGGAGAGAAGGCAGGTACAGGATACTGAGTTGGATGATCAGCCATGATCATATTGAATGGCGGTGCAGGTTCGAAGGGCCGAATGGCCTGATCCTGCACCTAATTTATATGTTTCTATGTTTCTATGATATGCAATTGAATCTTAATCTCTTCTCCTGTGATGTCCAACCTTTCTTCAGGCTTTCTGTGCAAAAGGTAGCCTAACTTCCGTGATCCAAAACTGCATATGTTTGCAACACTGTCTTTGTCTTGCTATTCCTTACCTGCACTGGTAAGATAGAGAAGATACAGGCTTCTACCCGGCCCCAATATGAGCAGTTACTTGAGGCGAGGTGACAGCATCACTAGTAGCTGGCTTCTCCTTCTGTACTGTTTGCTCCAGCTTCTTCTCTTCTATTTGTTCAGGTAGCTTTTTTCTATTTGTTCCGGCTCCTTCTCTTCTATTTGCTCTGGTGGCTTCTTTCCAGTGTGAAGTGCTTCAGGATGATTTTGCTTGCATTTATGATAAATGAGAGGACTCTCACAGTCTTTCACCATGTGTCCTTTTTTCAAACATGCAAAACAGATTCCTTTCTCTTTCAAGAAATCCACCTTATCTTTATATTCCTTCTTCTTGAATCTACAACTATCTTATGGTGTGACCAACTTCATCACATAACAAACAAAATCCTTTTTGTTTGATTGTAGATACATCTCCTTTCATTCCACCTGTCGTTTCCACAGGTATTAATGCGGTAGCAACACTACCTCTCTTAGGTCCTGATCTTCCTTGTGTTTTGGTAAAGGTAGAAACTTTGACAGTTGCAATTGGTTTATGATCTTCTATACTCCTGTGGTGTGGATCTAACATACTTGTTTTTCCAAGAAATCAACCAGGTTAGGTAACATGGCTACTCACTTCTTCTTGTCCAATATTTGGCCTGCTTTATCTCTCCACTTTTATCTCAGTCGTCTGGGCAGTTTTTGAATGATGGCTCTAGAATTACTAACAAGATTCATCTCCTCCGTGTGGTTAAGGTTTTCCATCAAGCTACGACAACCTCTAAGAAATATTGCAAAATCACTTCATGCATCCACATCTTCTGGCTTGATATCTTTCCAAGCATGGGCCTTCTCCATGTATGCATTAGCAATCCTCTGTTCATTACCAAAACATTATTTAAGTAACCTTCTTGCCTCTTGATAGCCTTGGCTGTCAGGCTTATTTTCACAACTTTCTACAAGTTCCTTAGCACTTCCGCGTGTAATGCACCAGAAATCGTAAGCGCACGTTTTCATCAGTAATTTTCATTTCTACTACTTCATCTAATGCCCTTATGAAAGCTTCATATCGCAAAGGATCACCATTGTATGTAGGAATTTCTATTGGTGGTAAGGTGAAGGAGAGATTTGTTGAGCTATGATCTTGTTGAATTCAGCTTGCCTATTCGCCAATGCAAAGAATCCATCCTGAGATTGTTGGCTTGGCGCAAATGGATGATAGGCAGTTCTCTGATAATAATAATACTGGCTTGCTCAAGCCTGTATATCACACCTCGGAAAAGCTTACTCAGCTGTTGGTTTGTCCCGAGCAAACTCTAGCACTCAGTTGCTGAAATTAAGTATTGTTCATCTTTTAGCTATGTGCTAGTTCTGAGTCACGAGGCCGGATATCTTCTGGCTGTAGATTTGATTTAGTTGTTGTTTCCTTTTGAGCAGTTCCTTTTCTCAAATAAGTGTTCATCGCATCAGATGCTTTAGAGCTGCATCTTGAACCCTCACTTTCCATTATCTCCTTCTTCGATTTGACAACCGCCAACTTTGTGGCTAGTTTCAGATGTTCTTTTTGTCGCCTCATCTCTCCTTCTTGTCGCTCAATCTCATGTTTCTTCTCCAAGGAATTTGCTTTTATTGAAAGAGCAGCTAGATCAGCTTCAACTTCCATTCGAGCAGAAGCCCTTGATGCTGAACTGGCTATAGAACCAGATTTATATCTTGATCTTTGTGTAGATACATTTGAGATACTATCTTGTGGGGTAATCTCTTCCATATCAGCACCTTGTTGTGTAGCTCTTTCAACTGTTGAGTGCGTAAGTTGTGGTATCATTTCAGTTAACCACCCTTCCACCTCTTCCATGAAATCTCCGAATAACTTCACTTTTTCTTCCCACTACTGGGTGTATCTTTTGCGTTCTTCCTGATGTGGCTGTGAACACAGCAGTACATTTTGTTTCTCTGCAACCTCATGGCAGACGCTGCATAGTTGAACCAGGTCAGATCGTACTTTCTTCGCGTTCTTATCTGATTTCATTAGATTCTTCTGGTTTTCAATTGATTTCGATATAGGCCGGTTTTCAACAGTTTTCAACTATTCCCATAACTTGGTTCTCTCCTTCTGGGCTTCTTTCAGGTAGGCAGCTTGGGCCTTATCTGCTTCTTCTAGATACTTTAGCCTCACTCTTCCACCGTGGCTGTCCTGACGCTACTGCTCCATCTTGCTCCATGGATTTAAACAGGTCTTGGCAGATTGCCAAATCTTTTAATTGGACAAACAGGGGACTCTTTAGCTTCCTTCAGTGATATTGATAAACATTGGTTCAATGTTCTTAAAACATCAGATAAGAAAGCAAAACAAACTGGACTTTAAGACAACATCTAAAATATTTTTGAAGTTTAGTAATGATCTCAGTTCCCAAAGAATGTGTCTAACAGCACCATGAAACTGTCCCCATCCATTGTCCTATGCGACTTCAGTCTTCCAACTGAAAACCATATTTATGAACTTATAACTAAGTCCAATAGCTCTACATGTCACATGGATCCAATCCCCACAACCCTAGTTAGAGCATGCCTGCCTTTTATCATTTCCCTGATAAACTCCATTATTAACTCCTCTCTGTCCACTGGTATTGTTCCCTCTTCACTGAAAGTTGCCATAATCAGACCAACCTTGAAAAAAATCAAGTTTTGACTCTAGTGACCAAAACAACTACTGGCCTATATCCAACTTACCATTCATTTCCAAAATTCTTGAGAGAGTAGTTTCATCTCAACTCCAGACCTACCTTGAAAACAATAATATCTTTGAACAATTCCAATCTGGCTTCCGTCCCAAACATAGTACCGAAACATCCCTGGTTAAGATCGCCAACCTCATCCGTGCAGCTGATTCCGGTCTACTCTCCATCCTTATCCTCCTTGACCTCACTGCAGCCTTTGAGACCATATCCCATCAGATCCTCATGGATCGTCTGGCTAACATTGGAGTCTGTGGCACTGTGTATCAGTGGTTTGCCTCCTACCTTGCAGATAGGCCACATTTTATACAGATTCAGAATTAGCGGTCAGAAAGTTCCATAGTTCACCACGGAGTTCCACAGGGTTCAGTGTAGGGGCCTAACCTGTTTATTATCTACCTCCTCCCCCTTGGCAACATTTTTTTCGGCACCATGGTATTCATTTTCATTGTTATGCTGATGATACACAGCTTTATGTGTCCACCAAGCCCACTTCTACTGTCCCCTCCTGTACTCTCACTGCTTGTCTGCATGATATACAGATATGGATGACAAACAACTACCTAAAGCTCAACAGTAGTAAAACTGAGCTACTCCTCATTGGCTCTAAATCTGCACTCTCAAAAACCAATATCTGTTCATTCCCCATTGCTGAAGCCATCATAGCAGTCTCCACACCGGTTAAGAGCCTTGGTGTTATCTTGCACAGTACCCTTTTTTTCTCCAGTGATATAAACTATGTCTCACGGATTGCCTTTTTCCATCTATGAAACATCTCCAGACTACACCCTGCTTTAACACAACACTCCATGGAAGTTCTAGTCAATGCTTTGCTCACATCACGCATTGACTACTGCAATGTGAACCTGGCAGGCATCCCCAACAAACTTATTCATCAACTTCAATTCATCCAGAACTCTGCAATACGGCTTATCACACCATATAACCATATAACGATATAACAATTACAGCACAGAAACAGGCCATCTCGGCCCTTTGAGTCCATGCCGAACACTTACTCTCACCTAGTCCCATCTACCTGCACTCAGACCATAGCCCTCCAATCCTTTCCTGTCCATATACCTATCCAATTTATATTTAAATGATAAAATCAAACCTGCCTCCACCACTTCCACTGGAAGTTCATTCCACACAGCTACCACTTCCCTGAGTAAAGAAGTTCCCCCTCATGTTACCCCTAAACTTTTGTCCCTTAATTCTCAAATCAAACCTCACATGTTCAATGTCCACTGATCATGGCACACACCTGCTGATTCAATTACACTGACTCCCAGTGTCACAAAGGTTTAACTTTAAAATTGTATTATTAACATTTAAAGCGCTTCATAACCTTTCCCCAGTTTATCTCATAGACCTCCTTCAGACTTACACCCCCTCCCGCTCCCTGCAGTCTTCATCAGCAGGTGTACTGACACTACCACCCATCAACCTGAGCACAATGGGTGCCAGGGCCTTCTCCCACGCTGCACCTAAACTTTGGATTTCACTACCCCCTCACATCCGCATACTGGTCACCATGACAGAATTCAAAACCGCTCTTAAAACCCATCTTTTTAAACTAGTTTACACGTTTTATCTGCAACAACTGCATCTTATTTTATATTAATCTTAACTCGTGCTATGCTTTGTTGCTTATCGTATGTTTTACTTCGGAGTCACGTGAGTGATTCCGTGAAGAACCCCGCCAGTCCGCATGCGCGTCATTACGTCTGATGCATGGCGCAGTGATCGGTTGGGAGGAGCATCGCTCCTCCAGCGGTAAGTTTTAAAAAGCCTCAGGTAAGTGTGAAACTTAATCGGAGGTCGTGTTCTGTGCTTGATCAATTATCGTTTCAGGAGCAAGTCCAAGTATGGAGAAAACGTCACGGGTGAAGTCAAGGTGAGCCGCCGGGAAAGTGCGGGTAGCGGGCGGCCGCCTAGCTCACCTACAGAGTCGCTAGCGGTACGACCAGCAACTGCAGACTTGGTGCTTGAAAGCACTGTGGCTGCTCCATTGGGGCGGAAAGCCACCAAAAAGTCTGCACGGCCCGTGGACTCTGACGAGTCGGGTCGGGAGGGTTCCCCTCCGGGAAGGAATAACGTCTTGGGAGGGTTATCCAGAATGGAAATCCTAATGGAGAGGATGCTCCATCTAGATGCACTCGAACAGGTGGAGTTGTGTCAGCGCCCGCCTATGGGAGAGCTCGCGCCAGCAGCGCCTGGAACAGGACTGCTCAATGTCTCCCTCTTGGAGGAGGAGAGCGTGCGTCAGTGTTATTCTGATGCCGAGTCTGAGGGTATAGCCATGGAGCATACCCCAAGGGATGAAGGGCACGAGTCAGAGGTACCATCCCTGGCAGCAAGATTTTCCATCCCAACAGACTCAGGAGACCCACTGAGTGAAGTTGGCTGCAAGTATTAACTACTTGGCCTCACACCAGCTTCAAGAGCTCATTATCAATGAAACAGCCAGAAAGTATGAGACACCGTCGAATTGTGTCCTACTCAAAGTGCCGGCTGTGAACCACGCCATATGGGGTCATATGAGCGTAGGCATGAGAGCTCAGGAAATGAGGCTTCAGAGGGTGCTAAAGCTCCTCGCCTTGAGCATTACAGCATTTGCCAGGTCGGTGGATGGAGGGCACCTGTCTGATGTACAACAGGATGCCCTGGCCCTCATGTGTAATACCCACTTCGAGATAAACTGAAGAAAAGTGCCATCTGCCCCAACATCAACCCGACGTTCACCACTCTGTGCAAACCGAGTAATATTCAGACACCAAATCTGCTGTTTGGTGAAGACCTCGCAAAAAGAGTCAAGGAACTGGACGACGAGGCAAAGACGGTCGGACTTATTAAAGTACCATTGAGTGCTAGAGTGCTGCGGTGGCAGTATCCCTTTAATCAGCTTGCTGATGCCGGGACAGGTAAAGGACCAAGTCGGCCATTCACCAATGTGCGCAACTGGCGCATGTCGACTGGAGCATGGGCGAACATGACTTTTCCCAGAAACTGAGGGCAGAACAACCCACAGGTAACCATAGAGGTAGGTGGGTCTGGTTATTGTAGTAACATATTAAGTGAGAATCACTTACAAGTTGGAGGAAGATTACACTTGTTTCTGAAGGAATGGTGTGGGATAACATCAGATTTGTGTATACTGTATAAGGTACAAGGGTTTTGGATTGAATTCCTTCCCAATTTGTGTCCTCCCATACAGCATACCCCAAGTCGGACACTCATTTTCTCACAAAAAGAGAATTTGGAGATACAAGCTGAAATAAAAAAATTATATAGAAAAGGGGTCATTGAGAAGACTCAAATTTTACTTTGGAGTCACATGAGTGACTACATGAAGAAGCCCCACCAGGCGCATGTCGCGCTGAGCGGGCTGGAGGGCACAGCTCCACCAGCGGTAAGTAGGAACTTCTCAGGTAAGTGTTTTAAAAACTTTACCCAGAAGTATTTAAACTCCGTAAAGCTGGCTCAAGCAGTCAGTAGGAGTTGGAGAAATGGAGCGGTCAGGTAGGAGGATTTGTGTGTCCAGTGAGGATTCACGAATTCCATCGGGTCGGGAGATTAGCGCGGCAACTCCGGTTCAGTTGCCGGGTGCCGTTTTACCGGCAGCAGTTATGATAGCGAGCGAATCTTCCGCACTAGCTCCAGATACTCAGCAGCCTGAGCCTACTGATAGCCATAGAAAGGCAAAGAGAAAGTCTAACAGACCTGTGTTGTCAGCCGAGTCTGACGAAGATGGTGACTCTCCCCCTGATAATAAAAGAATGTGGGGGAGGATGAAAAAGATGGAGCAGATGCTTCAAACTTTGATTACACAAAGGTCCAAGGCCCCAGTGATTACCCAGACAGCTGTGCAAGAGGGCCCATACCAAGAACAATATATGGAGTACCAGCAAGGGGATTTCCTTCCAGCACCTTGTTTAGGACTGGAGGATGCCTTCCTACAATATGATTTGGGAGAAGCAGGGCAGGATGCAGCTGACCCTGATTCTGGTGTCCCTGCTTATGTGCAAACACCAGCGCACAAGAGCCACGCTCCAGGTGTCCCGGAAATAGCAATGAGCTTTGCTGTTCCGGAGGGGTCTGGTGAGGCAATGGAAGAGTACCTTGCCAACAACATCAACTATTTAGTGACTCGCCAGCTCCAGCATTCTATGATGCAAGAGACCACAGATAATTATAAGACACCTGTCAACTGTGCTTTGTTAAAAGTGCCTACGATGAACCCAGCAATATGGGCACCCATGAGTCCTTCTATGAGGGGATAGGAGGTTCGATATCAACACGTTCTCCAACTGGTGGTGGCTACAATTACTGCATTTGGCACCATGGTAAAAGGGACAACGATAACTAAAAATACAAAAAGATATGTTGGCCAAGTTATGCAATGCAATTTTTGAGGTTAACTGCATTTGGAAAATCGCCATCAGGCCAACTCTAAATCAGAAATTTGCTGCACTGTGTAAGGCAACGAATGTTCAAACCCCTGAATTCCTGTTTGGAACGGTTCTTGTGAAGCAAATTCGGGAGATTGATGAGGAGGCAAAAACTATTGGCTTAATGAAGCCATCCATTTCTAGGGCACCTTTTCGAAAGCCTGGGTTTATGTACCGAAGGTCGGATCCAGGTGCTGGGCCCAGCAGGGGGAGGCCAGTGAGGCAACAAGGATACCCACCGAGACAGATTGGCTACAAACCCAACATGGGCAGACAACATGCTTACAGGCCAACTGTAGAGGTATAGGGCCTTTCTGTTAACAATGAGGTTTCTGGTGGACAACCTCCTGTTGGCGGGAGATTACAATTATTTTATAATGAATGGTGTTGTATAACGTCTGATATGTTTATACTTAATGCTGTGTCAGGTTCTACCATTGAATTTATCCAAGGGATAGATCCACCTCAACAGCACAAGCCCAATAAAATGTTGGTGTTTTCTGCTCCAGAGACTGAACAGGTCACTGTTGAGCTTAGAAATTTGTGAAAAAAAGGAGTGATTGAGGAAGCCATTAATCATCCTCAACAATTTGTGCCTAAAAAAGATGGCAGTTGTACAGTAATTCTGGACCTCACTCACTTAAATTCTTCAGTTCTCTATAAGCATTTTAAAATGGACACCTTTGTTACTGCTAAACAGCTGCTATCACAGGGCTCTTATGTGGCAACTATTGATTTGCAAGATGCGTATTATTCAGTGCCAATTCATGCTCATTATTGCAGGTACTTGACATTTAATTGGATGGGACAGCTGTGGCAATACAAAGCATTGCCTAATGGATTAGGTTCAGCACCCAGGCTATTTACTAAATTGTTAAAACCTGTGCTGGGGCTATTGAGGGCCCATAATCACATTGTAATGGCTTATTTAGATGATATCGCAACCAAAAATGTGTTTGAGTCATTAGGGCTTTTGGTCCATCCAACTAAGTCCAAGTTACAGCCAACCCAAAATATTGAGTATTTGGGGTTTCTTATTGATTCAGTTGATATGACAGTAACATTACCAACAGCCAAGGTTGTGGGTATTGTTAATGTCTGTACTTGCCTCACACACAAACTTTATCCCTCCATCCGAGAAGTCGCTAAGGTCATTGGGAAATTGGTAGCAGCTTTTCCTGCAGTACAGTTCGGGCCTTTGCATTATCAACATTTGCAGAAAGCACGAGAACAAGCACTAAAATCGAATGCAGGCCATTTTGATCGGGTTATGCAGTTACCAACCACAGCTCTCGCAGAATTGCAATGGTGGATTGCTAATGTAAATCAAGCTACCAATAACATTTTGATACAAGACCCTTCACTGATCTTACAGACTGATGTAAGCGCTCTCGGGTGGGGGCTACGGACACCGAGTCTAGTTGTGGGGGTAGATGGCATGAAAACGAAGGGTTGATTCTCCACACACACGGTATAAATTATTTGGAATTATTGGGGGCATTTTATGGGTTAAAGGCATATTGCTCCTCAATGAAGGATTTACACGGTCAACTCCAGATTGATAACACCACAGCAGTGACATATATTAATCATATGGGAGGAGCACGATCAGTATCATGTGATAACTTGGCTAACGTCATGTGGCATTGGTGTATTTCAAGGAATATCTGGGTTTCAGCCATTTATTTACCAGGTATAGACAATGTGGTGGCAGACCATAGGTCGTGTAAGTTTAATGATGTTGAATTCTGAAATTTTTCACGCAATTGTCACTCGATTTGGGTTGCCAGAGATTGATCTGTTTGCATCCAGATTGATCTGCTTGCATCAGCAGTTTCATGGGAGCCAGATCCAGGAAAATAAATATGTTTCATGGGAGCCAGATCCAGGAGCAGTAGCCGTGGATGCATTCTTGTTACATTGGGGGCACTCATTTTTTTATGCATTTCCTCCATTTTGTCTCATCCCGAAATGCCTCACCAAAATAGAGCGTGACTCCGCCACAGGCGTTTTCGTGGTCCCAGATTGGCCAACACAACCATGGTTCCCATTAGTGCTTCGAATGATGGTTCAGCCATTCATGATGATTCCCAGCTGCAGTAATTTGTTGATGCATCCGGTTACAGGAGAAAGTCACCCTTTACATGACCGTATTAATTGTTGGTCTGCAGGTTCGGACCAGACCATTCCAAGGACTTGGATTGTCGAACAGGGCCATGGAGGTTCTCACTGCAGGCTGGAGAAATAGCACTCACAAACAATATATGGTTCACATAAAGAAATGGGAGCTGTTCTGTGTACAATCCAATATCTCTTATCATAATGCAAGCATATGTGATGTGTTGGAATTCGTTGCTAAGTTGCATTTTGATGAGCAACTGAGTTATAGTGCCATTGACAGTGCTCGGAGTGCGTTGACCTCTTATTTAGGGCACTCTTCAGAACAACAACCTATCGGGTCTCATCCGTTAGTATCCCGATTTATGAGAGGAATTTTTAATAAAAACTATCCGAAACCTCGATATACAGAAATCTGGGATATCAGTCTTGTTCTCACACTGCTTTGGCAATGGGCTCCAATTACTTAATTATCTATGCAGAGATTAACTCTTAAAGTGGTTATGCTAATGGCGCTGGTTTCAGCACAACATGTACAAACATTACAATTGTTACGAATAGATTGTATGCATTTGTCTGTAAATGACATTACCTTCTATGTTTATGATTTAATCATACAAAGCAGGCCAGGTATGGCAGGAACCAAGGTGACGTTTAAAGCCTATCCTGTTGACCAAATGTTATGTGTAGTTAAACACTTAAGCCAATATATTGAGGTAACAAGGAGTCTCAGAGGTTCTGCAACAGGACTGCTCATTAATCACAAAAAGCCATATAAAAGAGTGTCAGCACAAACTATTTCTAGATGGTTGAAACAGGTTCTCAATTATGCTGGAGTCGACACTCATGTCTTTAAATCTCACTCCACCTGGGCGGCATCAACCTCCGCGGCGAAGGCTCAGGACGTGCCGCTAGACCAAATCCTCGTGGCTGCAGGCTGGTCTAGAGAAGCAACATTTTCTCAATTTTATGACAAACCTGTACAGATAGTGCCATGGTTTGTGCATGCTGTTTTGGGTCACATTTAATTCATTTGCTTTGTTTTCTATCATTGTTTGTAATTCCCCCTGGGACAGAGGGGTTATTCCTGGTTTTGTTATTATTAAAAATAGTTATTGAATAATTCGAAGCAATGTTCAATATATTATTTATTCCCTACTGTGTCAACCGAAGCAGATTGTCGTCTGAAGTGCATCTACGCCATGAAAATACAGAGCTTTGAAATCTTCACGTAGTCACTCACGTGACTCCGAAGTAAAATAGTAAGATTAAATGAGAACTTACCAGTTTGAAGTTTGATCCTTATTTTATGAGGAGTTACGTTGAGGGATTATGTGCCCTCCGCTCCCACCCTCATAATCAAAGAAGACTAGAACTACATCTGGTTGTTCTAGTCTTCTAAAAGCCTTACTATGTTACTTTGGCTCTTTGTTTCTGTGTTTTAATGCTGCTGCTTTGAATTATGACGCGCATGCGCCTGGCGCGGTTTCTTCATGTAATCCCTCAACGTAACGCCTCATAAAATAAGGATCAAACTTCAAACTGGTAAATTCTTGTTTAATCTTACTATTATCAATCTCACCAATTCGTGTCTAATATTTACCCTAGGTCAAAAAAGGTTGGGGGATGTCAAATCATACTTGACTTGACGTGTCTTAACCCTTTTGTGCAGTATCAACATTTCAAAATGGAAACATTTGTTACTGCCAAACAACTGATTTCCAGTGGATGTTACATGGCATGTATAGATCTTAAAGATGCATATTAAACAGTGCCTGTTCATAGGGATCATCGGAGATATTTGAAATTTAGCGGGATGAGGCAATTATGGCAATTTAAAGCACTGCCTAATGGGTTAACCTCAGCACCTAGATTATTTACCAAACTGTTAAAACCAGTATTGGGGCTACTCTGGGCTCAGCTCCATATTATAATGGTTTATTTGGATGATATATTGATAATAGGAAAGATCCGGGAAACAGCTAAATTATCAGTTTCAGTTGTTCAACTCTTGTTTGAGAGATTGGGGTTCCCCATTCATCCATTTAAATCCAAATTGATACCAGTTAAAGTGATTGATTATTTTGGATTCACTATTAACTCAATTCATATGCTAGTGACCTTGCCCAGGGGCAAGAGATTAAATTTAATTAAAGGCTATAACAAGCTCATGGAGGAGCACCTTCAATAGACAGGTGGCCACCCTGGTTGGCAAATTAGTGGCTGCATTTCCAGCTGCACAGTATGGACATTTGCATTACCAAAATTTACAATGTGCAAAGGAACAGACACTCAGAATGCATGCAGGTCATTCCGACAGGCTCATGAAATTACCAGCTGAAGCCATTGCTGAATGGCACTGGTGGATAATGAACATCTCAAATTGCTCCAGCAAAATTCTGGTTGAGGAACCCTCAGTTGTTTTAAAGACTGATATTAGTGCCTTAGATTGGTGTGCTATGGATACCATCTCTAGCTGTGGATGCAGATGGAATATGCATGAGGCATTTATTCTTCAATCACATGGAATTAATTATTTAGAGCTATTGGGAGCGTTTTATGGGCTTATAGCTTATTGTACAACCATGAGTCACTTACATGTTCAACTTCAGATTGACAACACTACAGTAGTAGCGTATGTCAATCACATCAGTGGAATCAAGTCAGAATCTTGGGATAAATTGGCTAATCTTATTTGGCACTGGTGTATTACAAGAAATATTTGGGTTTCAGCTTTCTACCTACCAGGTAGACTCAACATGGTGGCAGACACCAGGTCATGCAAATTCAATGACAACAAGGAATGGATGTTGAATCATGAAGTATTTAATGATATTGTTGTTCAGTATGGGATGCCAGATATTGATTTGTTTGCATTCCGACTCAATCACCAATTACCTAAATATGTTTCATGGGAACCAGACCATGGGGCAGTAGCAGTAGATGCATTCTCACTACATTGGGGTGGAATGTTTTTATATACATTTCCTCCATTTTGCCTCATCAGTCGGTGCTTGCTCAAGTCAAGCAGGACTCAGCTTCAGGAGTATTGGTGGTACCCGACTGGCCTACTCAGCCATGGTTCCCTCTCGTTTTAGTGATAACAACACAGTCAATTATGCATGTTGCGAAAAACAGTGACCTACTGGTGCACCCTGTAAATGGGGATTTACATCAATTACATGATCGTATTGATCTGTTAATTTGCAGATTCTGAGGAGGACATACCTGGGTCTTGGACTACCCGATCGTACCATGGATGTGATTGCTGCGGCCTGGAGGGATAGTACCAAAAAACAGTATACCTCTCATGTCAGGATATGGGAGATGTTCTTTTCATGGGGGAACATTGCATATCACACGCATGCATCTCAGTTGTGCTAGAATTTCTGTTGATGTTATATTTTGATGAAGGGTTGAGCTATAGTGCCAGGATTGCCCTGTCATTATACTTATGGCTGGGGTCGGAACAACATTCAGTTGGATCTCACCCTTTAATATCCCGATTTATGAGGGGTATTTTTAATTCCAATCCCCCCAGACCCAGGTACTCAAAAATCTGGGATGTGAGCGTGGTGTTCGCGCTGCTTCGCCAGTGGGGTCCAGCTACATCCCTGTCTTTGCCCCAAATCATGCACATGGCATTGGTTTCAGCATAACGGGTCCAGACATTGCAGAAGCTGCGACTGGACAGGATGGTATCATTTGGTAATAACATTACGTTTTACATTTATGATTTAATTAAACCGAGCAGACCAGGGGTGTCGGGGTTCAAGGTTATTTTTGCGGCATACCCCATGGATTTAAGACTGTGTAGTATATTATATATTATATATTATATTAAGGTCACCAAGAGTCTCAGATGTTTGGAATCAGCATTACTTATTAGCCACAAAAAAACACATATGAAAGTGTCGGTTCAGACCATCTCAAGGTGGCTGAAACAGGTTCTCGTGAGTGCAGGAGTGGACACTGAGCATTTTAAATCTCACTCCACCAGGATTTTTATTCATTCATCCTGAATCAATTGTTGCAGTGAGACACCTGGATTTGTATCTAAGGCATGAAATCACAGAGCTTTGAAATCTTCACGGAATCGCTCACGTGACTCCAAAGTAAAATAGCAAGATTAAACAAGAACATACCAGTTTGAAGTTTGTTCTTTATTTTACGAGGAGTTATGATGAGCAATTACATGCCCACCACTCCCAACCCTCATATCGCAAAGGTCATCTGGTAGTTCTAGGTTTATAATCTTACTATGTTACTTCAATTACTGTTATTCTGTGATTTCACACCGTTGCTTTGAAGATTGACGCGCATGCGGACTGGCAGGGTTCTTCACGTAATCGCTCATTGTAACTCCTCATAAAATAAAGATCAAACTTCAAACTGGTAAGTTCTCATTTAATCTTACTATTTTATTGTTGATTTTTTAATTACTGGTGCTCTGTTGCTTATTGGATGTTTATTACTGGTATTATGTGATGTAAGGTGACCTTGAGTGTCTTGAAAGGAGCCATTAAATAAAATGTATTATTATTATTATTATTATTATTATTATTATTATTATCTCAACTCCAATATTATTATTATTATTATTATTATTATTATTATTATTATTATTATTATTATTATTATTATCTCAACTCCAAAATAACTCAAGGACAAGCACCTGGATCTCTATCCAGGCTGAACTTGCAAACAAGCTTCTTGGCTACTTTCCAAACTTAGCAGAACATGCTTTTTAATCACTTTTCAGAAGAAGTTCAAACTAAAGCGTTCCAGCTGAATTCAGCATTGTATAATAGTTGTTCTACTCGTGATTCCGCGGTAAAGTCTTCAATCATCAGATAAGTCGCACTTTAGGTTGTGCACGCCACACGAAAGAAGAAGATGTCACAATAAATCTCGAACCCTGTCTTACTGAGATCTATTTTCTTCAGTTCTTATCCCTAGGAACCGGTCTTCAGTTCCTCTTCTGCAACTAATTCTTCTGTCCTAATCTCTCACCAGAGATCCAGCCCATTCTTCTGTTCATCTTCTTTGGGACGGATTCCACCACCTCCTGTCTGTGAAGTATCTTTCAACTCGATATAGTGGCAGGTTATTATAAAGTTTAAGGAATTGCTCCCTCTAGCCACTAGGAGAAAACAAGGGGTGAGGAGATAGTGTCCTTTACGCATGGGAGCTCTCCACGAGACATTCAAAGCCTCTCGAAAGATAAATCTTCATAACACAGTCTCTTGATTAATAGTTTCTTTATTGTCGAAGAAAACAGTAAGATATTCATCCAACCTTCTGCTTGATAAGTGCATTTTAACCTTAGTCAAACTCCGTATGTCTCCCCATGGATCTGCATGGTCGAAAGATATCCCTTCTCACCATGCTTCCTCCGAACTAAGCTAAAAAGCAAACAGCTTCTGCGCAAGAATCCCAGCAGCAAACACGCCTCCGGCTACGTAATAAATCCCACCCACAAAATTACAGGCAGACAAAATTTAAAGGCAAATGCTATAATTTATGACACACAAAATTAAGCCAAATGGCCACTACATATAGTATGACATGTTGTAGCGGCGCCTGCTAGTGCACACAGAGATCGAACCCGGCGTTCGGAAGCCGCGGTCACGTGACTCAGGAGGGGCTGTTTGTTTCATGCGGGTTTTCACTTGCGCGCGTTAGTTCAGTGCTGACCACCATTGTGGGCAGACGTGTCTGTAGATCTTGCATACTGGCAACAGAACTTGTGAAAAAAGATTTGTTGAAAACTCCAGTAGTCATCTCAGACCACTAAATTGATGACCCCGACCTGTCTAGCCGTCGTTAGACAAGAATAATTATGCAGGAAGAGAGGTGTTCTCACAGAATCGGCCAGCACGAGGCAGGGCGCACCGGCCTTCAAGCTGCAAGACATTTGACCTGATCAACCTCAGGTGTGGTTTGCCCATGTTGAGGCACAGTTCCACCTACATCGCATCGACACGGACGACACCATGGATTTCCACGCGGTGGGCGCATTGCCACAGGACTGTGCCTCAAGGCTGTTGCCTTACATCAAAGACCCTCCGTCCAGTGGCAAGTACGAAGGGTTGAAGGCCCTGTTATTCCACGTTTATGGCCTTACTCACAGAGACAGGTCATAAACGGAGCTGGAGCTGATTTCAGTGACCCGCAACAGCTCGCGGAGAGAGCTGACAAACTGTGGGCGCACAGGCAGAGGGATGTTTTTGCTTTCGCCCGCCCCCGGTCACAAAATGGGTGCAGCTGAGCCGACATTAAAGAGAAGTGGAGGAAACAAAGCCCAGCGCCGAAGAGGAATCGCCGCGGCCAGTGGTCTACAGTCAACGCAGGTTGTGCTACTACCACCAACAATACGGACCCGAAGCTCGAAGATGTCGGAGCCCCTGTTCGTTTCCGGGAAATGCCCCAGCCGATCGTCCATAGAGGTGAACGCGATCGGCCCCAACAAACACCTCTTCGTCCACGATCGCCATTCCGGCCACCGTTTCCTGGTGAACCCCGGTGCCCACGCCAGTATCCTGCCCCCAAGTGCTCGAGACATTTGTGCTGGTAAGGTCAGACCCGTCCTCTCGGCCATTAACGGGAGCGACATTAGCACCTACGGTACGCGGACCGCGAATCCAGATTTTGACTCCCGCCAGTGCAGGTGGAAGTTTATTGTTGCTGACGTCGCCCAACTGATACTGGGGGCCGAATTCTTGCGCGCGTTCTCCCTGTTAGTCGATGTGCGAGGTGGATGCATGGTCCCTGTGTCGGACCCATGCCCTGCCAAGCAGCGCAACCTGTCAACGCCCCTACAGCAACTCGACCCCTACAGCTAGGACTGCATTGGCCAATGCCACTATGCTGGAACACCCTAGGGCGTGAGCCCGAATGGCCCTCACCATGGACACTTCCGACGTCATGGTAGGCGCCATCCCCGCTGGCATTTTGCAGCAGGCAACTGCGAGGCCCCGAAGTTAAATACAGTGCTTTCGACAGGGAGCTCCTCGCACTTTACCTAGCGATCCGCCATTTTCCTTATTTCCTGGAGGGGCGCGCTTTCACCGCATTCACCGACCACAAGCCGCTAATGTTTGCTTTGTGCAAGGTGCCTGACCCTTGGTCTGCCAGACAGCAACGGCATCTCGCCTACATTTCCGAATTCACGTCTGATATTCGCGGCATGTGGCAGGGAAGCTGAACGTTGTGGCTTTTGCCGAAGTCTCAGCGCTTAGCCCAGGTGTTGATCATGAGGAACTAGCTGCTGCCCAACAGGCAGATGCTGGTATGGAGGTTCATCGCAATGCTGAATCAGGACTAAAACTTGTTAAAGTGCCATGTGGCTCCCCCGGCGTGCAAGTCCTTTGAGATATCTCCATGGACAAAGCCCGTCCCATTGTCCCGATCGCTTGGCGGCGTCGGATTTTCAACACCATCCACAGCCTAGCGCACTCGTCCATTCGCGCCACCTCTGCCTTGATCCAAGCGAAGTTCGGCTGGCACGGGTTAAGGAACGAAGTAGCTGCATGGGCTCATTCCTGCATCCCATGCCAGACCTCCAAAGTGCAGGGACATGTGCACCCGCCGGTCCAGGATTTTTCCATCCCGTACGGCAGCTTCCTGCACATCCATGTTGACCTGGTAGGTCCCTTGCCGTGTTCACGTGGGGCTACCCATTTACTGATCATTGTGGACAGTTTTACCAGGTGGGCAGAGGCAATTCCGTTAACGGATACCTCTGCTGAAGCATGCGCGAGGGCCATTGTCTCCAATTGGCTCGTTTCGGGGTCCCCTCAAATAATACTACCGATCATGGGGCCCAGTTCACATCCTCCCTGTGGTATGGTATGGCATAGCTGTATGGCGCAAAGCTGCATCAGACTACCGCTTATCAACCGGAGTCCAACAGGTAGGTTGAGTGCTTCCACAGGCACTTTAAGTCGGCGTTAAAAGCTCGACTCAGCCTTATTACCCAGCCATCCTAAGAGTTACTTATAACAACGTGGAACATTTCTTCAAGACCCCAGCAGAAGCAATGGAATTTGCAAAGCAGTTTGACACTTGAAAATTATCTACAAGCAAACATACTGTCTTTTACTACTTTTAGAGACCTAGTATGGTCTCTTAACATTCTGTGAGACTTCATACAATAATAATTGAATTAGAAGGAACTAGAAGGAACGGACAATGTCGTATGGAACGAAGCGTTTTTCTGGATTGGAAGATGCTTGCTGAACATTGACAATTAGTCATAATATATATCTAACACAAACAAATAACACACATACTAAAATCATAACGCGGTTTCATTATCACTATGATTATTATTAACCAAGATTGTTCACTATTGCTAATTAATATTACTAATAATTAATATCTTATGTCTTGTTAAATTTGGAGATACCCTCCCCTTATTTTTTCTTCTTTAATAATGATTTTTATTTTTTGTACTTTAAAAACTCTTTATCTCCTGTTTTATAGTTAGATTTTTAAATTAATTTTAGATATACATACTTTTATATGATGATCAATATCACTTTTTTCATTTCTTTAATATTATATCCCCGTTAAAATATTATTATGGAATAATAATTCCTTAAATCTAGGAGCTGGCCAAATTAATAACATCAATGCCGGAAGCCTTTAGATGGATAGCCAATGTAGTATGGCTTACACAAACTACAAATATTTCATTTGTAGTTTTTTCATTCTTTATACACTCTATTAATCTCTTTATCTACTCTTTACTATCCTTTTATACTTATTGTATCTTTCAGTTTGAATGGAGCTACACACTGGAACAATGGAGATATATTCGTGAAGTACATAAAAGAGATTTAAAACTCATCTATTCGGTGTTCGGGTGTAAGGTTAGGTCTACTGCACGGACCCTTGGACTCTATTGTAGATTCCCACAAATTTAAAATGCAGGACTTAAAAAGAAATATGGGGAATGAGGGATTAACCTTTTGCAGTTGGAATGTTAAAGGTATCAATGAACCAATAAAAAGAGGAAAAATATTGACACACTTAAAGGCAATTAAAGCTGATGTAATTTACATTCAAGAAACTCACCTAAAAAAAGATGCTGAAAATAGGCTGAAAGCCAAATGGATAGACAAAATATATCACTCCTCTTTTACGCATAAATCAAGAGGCGTAGCAATATTATTTCGTAAAGGTACTTTATTTAAGCATACATCTACTATATCTGATAAAGATGGCAGATATATTATTGTGATAGGAGAAATAAACAGGGAAAAAATTATTTTCGTTAATATTTATGGACCAAATTTTGACAGTCCTTTATTTTTTAAGAAAGTACTCAATAATATTCCGGAATTAACACATTATAATTTGATAATTGGAGGAGATTTTAATTGTACATTAGACCCTTATTTAGATAGATCTTCAAAACAAAGAAAAATTAAATCACATACTAGTGATTTATTAAATGCATATATCCAAACGACTAACATTAAAGATGTTTGGAGAACAGAAAATCCTACTGGTCGAGAATATTCCTTTTACTCACCAGTACATAAAACTTATTCAAGAATAGATTACTTTCTGGTAGATGCAAAGCTTATTTCACTTACTTACGAATCTAAATATCATAATATTATAATTTCAGATCATGCACCATTAACATTTAAAATTAAAATAAATGGTAAAACAGAAAATCTAGGACAATGGAAACTTAACCCACAAATTTTAAAAAATAAAACCACTCAGGAATATATTATAACTCAGATTAAGATGTTTTTTGAAATAAATGATCAACCAGAAATATCTCGCTCTTTATTATGGGAAACATTTAAAGCATATCTTCTAGGAATTATGATTTCTTCACAAGCATTCCATAATAAAAAGATTCGGAAAGAACAACAGGACTTAGAAAGGGAGATTAAACAATTAGATATACAGAATGCAACAAAATCAGATATAATAATACATAATAAAATTGTAGCATTGAAGTATAAATTAAACAAAATATACACTGATCAAGTTTTAAAATATTACCAACATACTAAACAATTGCTGTTTGAATTTGGAGACAAACCCCAAAAATTATTGGCTCGACAATTAAGGAAAATTGAAGCTGAAAAAATTATACATAGGATTAAATCACAAAACGGTGAATTATTAATACAACCCAAAGATATTAATGAAAGATTTATGCAATATTATAAAAATCTGTATACTGCTAAAGCGACAGTAAATAAAACAGAAATAGATGCCTTTTTAAATATATGTAACTTAAAAGAATTAGATTTACAAAATAGAGAACTATTAAATGCTGATATTTCAATAAAAGAAATCCAAGAATCTATTAAATCATTAAAAAATGGTAAAACTCCAGGACCGGATGGTATAGGTTCGGAATTTTATAAAATTTTTCATGATCAAATGGTCCCATATTTAAAATCATTATATGAACAGATATATACACAAGAGAAATTACCAGATACATTGAACGAGTCTATTATAACACTTATACCCAAAATAAATAAAGATTTGGATGACCCAGGATCATATAGAGCAATTGCTTTATTAAATACGGATCAAAACATTTTAACAAAGATACTAGCACAAAGATTAAGCACAGTTGTTAACGAATTAATTCATCCTGATCAAACAGGATTTATACCTAAAAGATATTCTTCATATAATCTAAGACGGTTATTTAATATCATATATTCGAAAAGAAGTGATAAAAAAGACTTAGTAGTTATCTCGCTGGATGCAGAAAAAGCTTTTGACCAGGTGGAATGGCCTTATTTATTTTCGGTGATGGAAGCTTTTAAGCTTGGTGATAAGTTTACTACTTGGATCAAATTATTATATGCAAACCCAACAGCTAGAATAACAACAAACCATATGTTATCAACTAAATTTAGTTTATCTCGAGGTTGTAGACAAGGCTGTCCTTTATCACCTTTACTGTTTGCGTTAGCAATCGAACCTCTTGCCCAAAGGGTAAGATTGCACCCGGAAATATATGGATATGATACTAAAGATACTAAGAATAAAATCTCGTTATATGCGGACGATGTATTACTTTATATCACTAAACCGGAAATAAGTATCCGTAATTTGTTAAAACTAATAACGGAATTTGGTTTAATTTCAGGATACAGTATTAATTGGAATAAAAGTGAACTTATGCCAATAACCATGAATAACTTACAGATATTACAACAATTTCCTTTTAAGATTACAAATGAAAATATTAAATATCTTGGTATTTTGGTTACAAAAAGATTTGACTCTCTATTTAAGTCTAATTTCCCGTTATTACTGAATAAATTAAATAAAAATATTTTATACTGGAAAAGTTTACCTATTTCAATGTTAGGTAAAATAAACGCAATAAAAATGATTTTTCTCCCACAATTATTATATTTATTTCAATCAATCCCGATATATCTCTCTAAAAATTTTTTTTTTTAAAGTAGACTCTATAGTCACTAACTTTATCTGGGATTATAAGAACCATAGAATAAATAAAAAAACACTTATGTAAAGCTAAAATAAACGGGGGTTTAGCATTACCAAATTTTATGTTTTATTATTGGGCAGTTAATATTAAAAATATGAACTTCTGGTTAGAAGAAACAGATAATAAACCAAACTGGTTAAAAATTGAAAGAGAAGACTGTTTTCCATTTGAAATTAGCTCTATAATATTTGCTAATATTAATGTACCTAAGAAAATTTATAGTGAAAACTCGATAATAGAAAGTGGAATACGTATTTGGAAACAAATAAAGAAAACATTAAAACTAAAATTTATACCGCTAGGTCTTACTATTGCCAACAATTTTACGTTTAAACCCTCAACGATGGATAAGGCTTTTATACAATGGAAAAATAAAGGAATTTTAAATATAGGGGATCTTTATAAGGAAAATGTTTTTCTTTCATTTCAAGAATTACAACAAGCTTACGGGCTTCATAATAATGAATATTTCAGATACTTACAAATCAGAAACTATATCTCTGCAAATACACAAGAATTCAGAAATAGAAAGAGTGAAATTTTAGATGAATGCTTGAATAAACATCCAAATACAGAAAAAATGATATCATACATTTACAATATTTTGTTGGAAAGTGATATTCCATCATCGGAAATACACAGACAGCGTTGGGAAAATGAATTAGGTCAAATAATAAGCCCAGAAATATGGGAAGAAAGCTTACAACACATACATTACTGCTCGTTAAATGCTAAACATGCTCTTATACAGTTTAAAATTTTACATAGATTACATTACTCTAAATCTAAATTACATAATATATTTCCAAAATTATCGCCTATATGTGATAAATGTCAAATCTTAGAAGCAAATTTGTCACATTCATTCACTAATTGTACGAAGATTGTAGAATATTGGAACGAAATATTTAAGATAATCTCGAATGTTGTTAATATTACTATGATTCCTGATCCAAAGTTAATAATACTTGGAATACCGGAAACGGAACAAATAATTACAAGGAATCAAAGAACTTTTATCGACTATTCTCTAATAATTGGGAAAAAATTAATACTAAAATTTTGGAAAGGCCCTGCATCCCCAACAATTAAAATGTGGAATACAGAAATGTCGGAGACACTTCACTTGGAGAGATTGAGACTTGTCCTTATGGATAGGTTAGATCTCTTCAAAGGGATTTGGTCTCCATACATTAAATATTTACAGGGTCATAATGGTTCGGCGCGGGGACTTGACTGAGGCCTGAATATCTGAGTGGATGAAGAAATACATATAATAAATCATGAATGTATCTCCAAGAACGGATTATTTAGTAATATTTTAATCTCCACCAAACTTTTCACATTTTCTTTTCTATTTTCTACTTTCTATCTCTATCTTTCTATCTTTAAGTAGGGAAAAAAAGTATAGAAACATATTATATATATTCTTAATATTAGTATGAATACACCTATTATTAGTTGTATGAAAATATTATAGATGTCTTAAATTTGTAATTATATAAAAATTGTGCATTTTCAACTATATAATAATTTTGAAATATAAAGTTAATAATAATACAAACACTCTTAATATTATGAAAATATCATGAATATCATAGAAGTTTGGTTAAGATTGGGTATTATGTAGTTATATTAGGGGGGATTTGTATTTGGTAATTAGAAGAAATATGTGTGGTATGAGAAGTGTGAGTATATTGCTTATTTTAGGAATATACTACATACACTCCCAATTATACAAAATAAATAACCAGGAAATGTATAATGGATAACATTACAAATAACACAAACAGTATCAATTGATAATCAATATTATATAATTTTGTATATTATATAATTTTTAATGCCGTATGAGTGTACTCTGTATATATTGTTTCTATAATAAAAAAAATTTAAAAAAAAAAAAACAAAAAAAAAAAGCTCGACTCACTGGCCCTGATTGGGTCGACCAGTTACCTTGGGTCCTCCTAGGCATCAGAACAACACCTAAGGAGGACCTCAAAGCCTCCTCGGCCGAGTTGGTTTGTGGCTCGGTTTTGAGAGTTCCCGGGGATTTCATCTTCTTACAGTATACCATGAATGGAAGAATATGCAAATGCCATGGAGAGCAGGAGAAGCTGGTTGAAGGAGGGATCTGAACAGGAACCACCTATTCAGGGTGCAATTCTCCACTAGGAGATAATGACTGCTGTTTAGAAAAAAACATCTTCATTGAAATCTGCCAACAGCTCCAGTCATACCTTAAATCTCAGAGCAGAGAGAGAATCATATTGTTTATTTGTTTATTTGTTTATTTATTTATTTGCACCATGTTTTAAAAGAAGACAAACAATCAATTTATAATACCATACAGTGCTGGGAGGGAAGGGAAGCCCAGAGGGCTTATACAAAGTCCACTCCCATCTGAAAATGAGCGTTAATGGCAAATCAGGGGGTAGGAGAAATAAAAAAGACAATAATAAACAATAATACAGTTTAAGAATGAAAATTAAAAATATGAAAATAAATAAAATAATAAGGTATAGTATGAGATAAGAGTCAACAGAAGTAGTTTGAGCTCATAAATAGCATTACAAAAAGCTGGAGGTCAGAACTCAGGACATGATGAGAAACTTTTTAAGCTCAATCTTAAAGGTGGCTATGGAGGTGTGAGACTTTAATAACAGAGGCAGAGTATTCCAAAATTTAGGACCTTTACAAGTAATGCAATGTTGGTGTTTGGATGTTCGACAAAACGGAAGATGAAGATCATTTCTTCTTCTGGTTGGGTAATGGTGAATATTAGAAGAAAGGGTGAAAAGATCATGAAAAGAAAAAGGCAATCATGTTTACATTTAAGATAATTGAAAATTAAAATACATATTTGGAATGCATTCAGTTTATCTACAGACAAAATTAAGTACTTCTTGAAGATAAGGGCAGAAGGTTCTTGTGAATTTGAATGAGAAATTAATCTCATAAATTTCTTCTGTATGATGAGTAGCTTAGAAAGATAGGAAGGATAGGTAGAACCCCAAACAATATTACAATAATTGAAATAAGGAAAAATCAAACTGTAATATATTGTTAGATGGGAAGACGGGTTAATAGATGCACATACCTTTCTCAGAATACCAAGCATTTTCATTGATCTTCTACAGACAATATTGATATGTTCTTTCCAAGTTAAATTTTTATCAATGGTTACTCCTAAAAAATTTGTATATGTTACTTCAGGAATTTCATGTCCATTGATAAAAATTTTAGGTTTGTCTTTGGGAAAAATTTTGTTTTTATTGCAGAAGATCATGTAATTGCATTATTTGATATTGAGAGAGAGCCCGTTCACTTCAAACTGCTCAGAGATGAGACATGTCTTCATTAACTAATTTAACCAATGATTTTAGATCACTATGTGAAGCTATAAGATTGGTGTAATCGGCAAACAGGATAGGAAGAAGTACTCTACAGGTATAGGATAAGTAATTTATATAGATCAAGAATAGTAAAGGACCAAGGATGGAGCCTTGTGGTACCCCACAGTGAATTTTTTTTTTTTTTGGATGAATGTCAGCTAGCTACCTACCAGGGGAATATATCTAATTGTCCTGGGAACCTATTCATGATTAGTGAGAAATAAGAACAAAAATGAGCAAATTCATAGTTAGATCAGTGGTAATATTTCACTGCTATTTACAATTAAACCTAATGGGAATTAAATTCTGGCTGCACATGCTGGAATAAAATTGTAGTTTAATTTAGGTGGAACTGTCAGCATTAATTTGGATTATTCAGTAAAACTGACAGGCACTTCAAACAACTGCACATTTCCAGCTAAATGGAGGAGTCCAGCAGTTTCTGACAGTGATACCCTGTTCCTCCACCGATGGTCCTTTCCAACTGTAATCAGTTCAAATGCATTAACGTGTCAATATTTTATGCACTCTTTTTGCACTATTAAACATATAAATCTTTAAGCACTGATGGGGGTGTTTCTGAGTGCTCAACAGAGTTCAAATCATAAGTAACATTGAACACCCTCTCTGGTTCCAAAAACCACTTTAAGAAGGAAAAATTACCATATTTCTTTCTGTTCATATCCATGAAAATTCACCTTTTATGTTTATCCCATGCAGATATTCCAATCCTTATTCTGGTTTCTGCAAAATGATAAAGAAGTAAAAGAATTTCTTGGTTTTTACTTTTTGATTTATGCTTCTTATGTCCATCTCGTAAGAAAATCTATTGCCTAGGAGATAATGTTGTTGGATATTTGAGATCCCAAGTATATCACGCTAGTTTGAAGACTTTTTCGAAAATGTGTTCTGACCAGACACATCCTTATTAATGTTCTCCATGGATGCTGAGTTACTCCAGTATTTTGTGTCTTTTTTGGTAAATCAGCATCTAGAGTTCTTTGTTTCTACAATTTGAAAGTCACATCAGAATGGAGGAAATCAATATTTTGGAGATTGTATAATATTTGAAGATCCTTTCTTCAAGATTTACAGAGAGCAGCATCCTTTCATTGCTACAGTAATTACATTTGTAGACTAAAATTGTAACTAACCACATATAGGCTGGGAATAAACTGTGACTTACTCAATATAGGAAAAGGTATCTGAAGGACTTTCAAATGGTTCTGTTGAATGAAGGAGAACACATTTAAAGTTTAAAAAAACATGTTACAGCTATTGTATAAAATTACATGAGGCATTTAATACTTTCATATGTCATACTAATCTATGATATCCACATTTGCCTTCTCATTGTGTACTGACAATCGCTGTGTGAGAGTGTGTGTACTGCTTCTCTGATTTTACTTCGGAGTCACGTGAGTGATTCCGTGAAGACCCTGCCAGTCAGCATGCGCGTCATTATGTCTGACGCATGGAGCAGCGACCAGCTGGGAGGAGCAGCGCTTCTCCAGCGGTAAGTTTAAAATGCCTAGGTAAGTGTTAAACTGGCTGCCAAGTATCTCCTGACTGAAGTTCAGCAGGATGCCTTGGCTCTCATGTGTAATGTGCGCTTTGAGATTAATTGTCTCAGAAAGAGTGCCATCCGCCCCACCATTAATCCCAGAATTGCTACACTGTGCAAGCCTGGCACAGTCCAGCCGCCGAACCTGCTATTTGGGGAAGACCTGGCTAAAAGAGTCAAGGAGCTGGACGACAAAGCCAAAACCGTCGGGCTCATCAAGGCGCCGGTGACCAGCAGAACCCTCTGATGCCAGTACCCCTACTAGCGGTTTACTGAAACCGTGGCTGGGCAAGGACCAAGCCGACCGTTTAATGTGCGCAACTGGCGTTCCCCAGCAGCAGCAAGGGCAAACATACCCTTTCCACCCAGAACGAGGCAAAGAACACCGGTAACCATGGAGGTAGGTGGGTCTGGCTCTTGTCGAAACATATTACGAGAGAATTTCCTACCAAATGGGGGAAGGTTACACAGGTTTCTGGGAGAATGGTATAAAATAACCTCTAATGTGTTTATACTGCAGAGTATTCAAGGGTTTAAAATTGAATTTATTCCCAACCTGTGTCCACCCACCGAGCACAAACTGAAATGGGCACTCATCTTCTCACATTTGATGATCCAAGCTGAAATAGCGAAACTATGCCTCAAGGGAGTAATTGTGAAAACAGTTTATCAGAGCCATCATATCGTGTCTAATGTGTTCCCTAGACCAAAGAAGGGTGGGTGTAGAATGATCTTGAATTTAACTGAACTTAATCTGTTTGTGCAGTATCAACATTTAAAAATGGAAACATTTGCTACTGCCAAGCAACTGCTTTCCAGGGGGTGTTATGTGGCATGTATAGATCTCCGAGATACGTATTATTCAGTGCCTGTTCATAAAGACTATCGCAGATATTTGAAATTTAACTGGATGGGACAATTGTGGCAATTTTGAGCTCTACCTAATGGATTAACCTCAGCCCCTCGCCTATTTACAAAATTGCTAAAACCAGTACTTGGGTTATTAAGGTCACAAGGCCATATAATCATGGCCTATGTGGATGACATTCTAATCATTGGAAACACCTTTGACGAAGCTGAATTATCAGTTTCAGCTGTTCAACTCATGGTGCAGAGTCTGGGTTTCATTGTCCACCCAGTTAAATCGAAATTGGTGCCTGTTATTGACTATCTGGGTTTCACAGTTGATTCCAATCACATGTCTATAACTCTGCCCCATGGCAATAGAATAGATTTAATTGAAGGCTGTATCAACCTCTTAAAGGAAAAATCACCTTCAATTAAACAGGTTGCGAGCTTAATTGGTAAATTGGTAGCAGCTTTTCCAGCAGCCCAATATGGATCTTTGCATTATCAGCATTTACAGAGGGCAAAGGTACAGGCACTGAGAATACATACAAACCATTGCAACCAGACCATGCACTTACCATCTGAAGCCATTGCAGAGGTACAGCGGTGGATTAGAAATATATTAAATTGTTATGTCACAATTTTGATTAAAGCGCCTTCACTTATTTTACAGACTGATGCTAGTGCACTAGTGCCAGTGCACTAGGTTGGGGTGCTACTGATACCAGGTCTAGCTGTGGAGGGAGATGGGATATGGATGAGGCACAGATTCTCCAATCACATGGAATTAATTATATAGAAATTTTAGGAGCATTCTATGGGCTCAAAGCTTATTGTTCCACTAAGCATCACTTACATGTCCAATTGCAGATTGACAAAACCACGGCAGTGGCGTATGTCAATCACATGGGTGGAATCAAGTCGAAAGCATGTGAAGGATTGGCTAACACTATTTGGCACTGGTGCATAAAAAAGAATCTTTGGATTTCAGCTATCTACTTGCCAGGCAGACTCAATACGGTGGCAGACACCAGGACACGCAAATTCAACGACAACACAGACTGGACGTTGAATCAGGATGTATTTGATGAAATTGTCCTTTGGTATGGGAAGCCAGATATCGATTTGTTTGCATCCAGACTTAATCACCAGGTACCGAAATATGTTTAATGGGAACCAGAAAAAGGGGCAGTGGCGGTGAATGCATTTTCACTGCACTGGGGCGGAATGCTTTTATATGTCTTTCCCCCCCTTCTGCCTCATCAGCTGGTGCCCGACTAAGATCAAGCAGGACACCACTATGGGGGTTCTGGTGGTACCTGACTGGCCTACATAGCCAAGGTTCCCGCTCATTTCGGAAATAACCACGCACCCTATTATGGTGGTTCCAAAGCTGAAAAATGTATTGGTGCACCCTGTGACTGGGGATCCACACCCATTGAATGATCGTGCAAAGTTGTTAATTTGCAGATTTTAAGAAGGCCGTTCCTGGGTCTGGGACTATCCAATAAGACTGTGGATACCATCATGTCATCCTGGAGGGATAGCACAAAAAGGCAATACCTCTCCCATATCAGGAAATGGAAGGAATTGTGCATACATGGTAACATCACTTACCACACAGCTTCCATCCGAGATGCGCTAGAATTCCTATCCCACTTACACTCCAGTGAAAGGTTGAGTTATAGTGTCATCAACAGTGCCAGGAGTGCCCTGTCTGCGTACCTGTGCCAGGGGTCAGAACTCCAACCAATAGGGTCCCACCCATTAATATCCAGATTCATGAAGGGTGTGTTTAATTAAAATCCTCCTCGGCCTAGATACTCTCAAATCTGGTATGTGAGCATGGTACTCACGATGCTCCGTCAATGGGGAACAGCCACATCATTGTCTTTACTAAAGATCACCTTCAAATTGGTTATGCTCATGGTGCTTACATCAGCGCAGAGAGTTCAGACTCTCCACAAACTGTGTCTGGACAGGATGGTGTCATCACAAAATGATGTCACTTTTCCCATCTATGACTTACTCAAACAGAGCAGACCAAGGTGTCTGGATACAAGCTTGTATTGTCAGCTTATCCCACAGATTCATGGCTGTGTGTAGTGGCGCATTTGAAGCGATATATTGATGTCACACAAAGCCTTAGAGGCTCCGATGTAGCTCTATTTATAAGCCACAAAAAGCCACATAGGCAAGTGTCATCTCAGACCATCTCACGATGGCTGAAGTAATTCCTGGGGTGTGAAGGAGTTAATACTCAAAATTTTAAATCTCACTCCACCAGGGCAGCATCAACATCAGCGGCAAGGGCAATGGACGTCCCTCTAAAACACATCCTCGTGGCCGCAGGATGATCAAATGAATCAACTTTTCAGAGGTTCTACAACAAGCCCCTTGTTGAATCCGGGGTGTTTGCCCACTCTGTGTTAAACGTTGTTTCATAGCTTCTCCCTGGGAGAGAGGAATCGCTATTGTATATACTTTTTGTTATTTGTGAATTAAAGCATTAACATGTTAATCAGTATCATGAATCAATGCCGTTATTAATTCACTCCTCCCGAGGCAACTGCTTGCAGTAATATGTCTGGATTTGGATCAGCGTGAAATCACAGACCTTTAAAGTCTTCACGGAATCACTCATGTGAGCCTGAAGTAAAATAGTAAGATTAAATGAGAACTTACCAGTTTGAAGTTTGCTCTTTATTTTATGAGGAGTTGCGATGAGCGGTTACGTGCCCACGGCTCCCAACCCTCATATCACAAAGCTCATCTGGTAGTTCTAGAGTTATAATCTTACTATAATACTTCAATTTGTTGTTCTTCTGTGATTTCACACCACTGCTTTGAAGATTGATGTGCATGCCGACTGGTGGGGTTCTTCACGTAATCACTCATCAAAACCCCTTACAAAATAAAGATCAAATTTCAAACTGGTAAGTTCTCGTTTAATCTTACTATTAGCATTTGCAATGCATATCCATTTTGATAATGTCAGGTTTCACAGAATTAGACTGAAGTACAATGAGACAAACTGTCTTATTATTGGAAAAAGACAGTTTATCTGACAACACAAATTGTGCTGCTTGAAGCTATAGTTATAAGGAGGTAGCCCCAGAAATTAAGTAGGTAGCTCCAGAAATTAAGGAAGTAGCCCCAGAAATTAAGGAAGTAGCCCCAGAAATTAAGGAAGTAGCCCCAGAAATTAAGGAAGTAGCCCCAGAAATATGCATGGATTTATGAAAGGTAAATCATGTCTAACGAATCTTATAAAATTTTTCGAGGATGTAACTAGTAGAGTGGATAAGGGAGAACCAGTGGATGTGTTTTACCTGGACTTTCATAAAGCTTTCGACAAGGTCCCACATCAAACATCAAACGTCAAACAAACTTTATTGTCATTTAGAAATACATCGATATATGCAATTACAAACAAAATTCCGTTGCATTTGGCTCCCTGTGCCACACGATAATAAACAGAAGGATAAAATGAATAAAAGGATAAATAGACAATGTTGGCAGCACATTACATGGCATTCAGGAGTCTGATGGCTCGTGGAAAGAAGCTGTTGCAGAACCTTGATGTTCTGCTCCTTATGCTACGGCAGAAGGCAGCAGAGTGAACAGTCCGTGATGGAGATGTGTGGGGTCTTTTATAATACTGCTGGCCTTAGACATGCAACGTTTGGTCGCAATAACCCCAGTTGAGGAGAGAGAAGTCCCGATGATTTTTTCCGCTGTCCTCACCACTCTCTGCATGGACTTCCAGTCAGAGGCTTTACAGTCCCCAAATCAGACAGAGATACAGCTCGTCAAAATACTCTCTATGGTGCCCCTTTAGAAAGTGATGAGGACGGGATGCGGGAGGTGAGCTCTTCTCATCCGGCGCAGAAAATGCAACCGCTGCTGTGCTCTCTTAACTGTTGATGAGATGTTATTTGACCAGGTCAGACTGTTAGTGATCTGCACCCCCAGGAACATAGTGCTACTGACCACCTCCACATCGCTGTCATTGATGTGAAATGGTGTGGGACTGTGCCGGTTTTTCCTGAAGTCGACGATGACCTCCTTTGTTTTTTCGACATTCAGGATCAGGTTGTTCGTATTGCACCAGTCCACCAGTTGTTTCAACTCCTCCCTGTTATCCAGCTCATTGTCGTACCGGATGGGGCCCACCACTGTGTCATCTGCATACTTCATGATGTGGTTTGTACTAAACCTGGCACAACAGTCGTGGGTCATCAGGGTAAACAGCAGTGGACTCAAGACTCAGAGAGATGATGTTAGAGGTGTTATTTCCAACCCTAACTGACTGGGGTCTGTCAGTGAGGAAGTCCAGTAGCCTGTTACACATGGGGGTGTTGAGGCCCAATGGAACCAGTTTGCTTATCAGGTGCTGAGGGATAATTGTGTTGAATGCTGAACTAAAATCCACGAACAACATTCGCACATAAGTGTTTTTCTCCTTTAGATGTTCCAGGCTCAGATGGAGTACGGAGGATATAGCATCCTCTGACTCAAGACTGAGTGCCTGTTCATCACCGTGAGGAATACCTTTTCTCGCAGGTGTGTTATTTAATGCCTCGAACCATCCAAAAAAGTTGTTGAGTTCATTGAGGAACTCAATGTTCACAGTCTTGATATAATGGATGTCCGGATGACCCTAAAAGGAGTGAACGCACGGAAGGCGGCAGGCCCTGATAACATAAGAGATTAGTTTACAAACTTAAAGCACACGGTATTGGGGGTTCAGTATTGATGTGGATAGAGAACTGGCTGGCAGACAGGAAGCAAAGAGTAGGAGTAAACGGGTCCTTTCCAGAATGGCAGGCAGTGACTAGTGGGGTACCGCAAGGCTCAGTGCTGGGACCCCAGCTATTTACAATATATATAAATGATCTGGATGAGGGAATTGAATGCAACATCTCCAAGTTTGCGGATGACACGAAGCTGGGGGCAGTGTTAGATGTGAGGAAAATGCTCGGAGGCTGCAAGGTGACTTGGATAGGCTGGGTGAGTGGGCAAATACATGGCAGATGCAGTATAATGTGGTTAAATGTGAGGTTATCCACTTTGGTGGCAAAAACAGGAAAGTAGACTATTATCTGAATGGTGGCCGATTAGGAAAAGGGGAGATGCAACAAGACCTGGGTGTCATGTTACACCAGTCATTGAAAGAAGGCATGCAGGTGCAGCAGGCAGTGAAGAAAGTGAATGGTATGTTAGCATTAGTAGCAAAAGAATTTGAGTGTAAGAGCAGGGAGGTTCTACTGCAGTTGCACAGGGTCTTGGTGAGGCCACACCTGGAGTATTGCATAAAGTTTTAGGTCTCCTAATCTGAGGAAAGACATTCTTGCCATTGAGGGAGTACAGATAAGGTTCATCAGACTGATTCCTGGGATGGCAATACTTTCATATGAAAAAAGACTGAATAGACGCGGCTTGTACTCACCATAATTTAGAAAATCGAGGGGGGATCTTATAAAAACTTATAAAATTCTTAAGGGGTTGGACAGGCTAGATGCAGGAAGATCGTTCCCGATGTTGGGAAAGTCCAGAACGAGGGGTCACAGTTTAAGGATAAGGGGGAAGTCTTTTAGGACCGAGATGAGAAAATCATTTTTCACACAGACAGTGGTGATCTGTGGAATTCTCTGCCACAGAAGGAAGTTGAGGCCAGTTCTTTGGCTATATTTAAGAGGGAGTTAGATGTGACCCTTGTGGCTAAAGGGATCAGGGGGTATGGAGAGAAGGCAGGTACAGGATACTGAGTTGGATGATCATCCATGATCATATTGAATGGCCTACTCCTGCACCTATTTTCTATGTTTCTATATTATCAACCAAAGTAAAAGAGTTCTTGGAGGGAGGCTTAATTGATTAACTCCAAACATAGATCCTGGTCCTTGATTAACATTCAATGATTCATTGCACTGCGGGAATCAGGTTGAACTGATTCTTCCTGCTGATTACTGTGATTGTTGCTCACAGCCTGTGCAATCTGCATCATCAGGGTGCTTAATATTAATGGTGGGTAGCGCTGCTTAAAGATGGATTCATGGAAGCATCCAGCAGAAATGCCACAAGCTTGGCAATCCATGTGGTGAGTTGTTAATCTTTAATTATGTTTTGGCTCTTGGAGAAATTGAATGGCATAACGGCAAAAAACATGCTGTTACATGATCAAATCACCCGCTAAAGCAATAGGCAGCATCTCTCTGACATTGCAGTGAGAAAATTGATTGATCTAGATTTGCAGCAGATATTGCCTCTTCCTGTCCTCCCTGCAGCTCCTTCAACTGGCTTGTCCAGTTCACTATGACCTCTCACATTCTCACATACTCCCAGAGAAAAAAAACTCTCCCAGCCCACCCACAACTAATTCCAATTTCTTCCAAGAAAATTACAAAAAAACCTACAAAAACTTACCTAGAAGTTAGACGTAGAAGGTGATTTGATTTAATTTTAACTATTTCTATTGAATGGAAACTCTGAGACAAGGGGACATAGTCTTAAAATTAATGCCCTGTATTTCAGGAAGGTCAAAAACCACCTCTACACTCGACGGATAATAAATGTTTACAATGTAAATCCACAAATAGAGGTTTTGAGCCTGAGATGATAGCTTTTTATTGCACAAAATAAAGAATGAGGAAAACAGTAGTGCGTGTGCAGGTAGATCTCAGTTACAATAGAAATGGCTCAAAGAGTTTAACAGTCAATTGATTGATCAAAGTATTTTACTGTCCAGGCCTTTTCCATTAGAGTAAACGTTACCCAATAAAAATAAACTGTTTTTCAGCAATTGCACTATAAGCAATAAACAGCTATCTAATGAGCAGATAATGATTTATTTTTAAAAAAACATAAGTGAGGGTTCTTCATGTTTTTTAAACTGTGTGCTTATAGATGCATAATTAAAGCAGGACAAGTGTTAAGTGCGGACCAGCAAAATGGCTATTGCATATTCAAATCAGCGCGGTACCATAAATTACAACAATGTCCACCATGCAAATCATCAGCCATCGGGAAACTGCTGAAACCTTTGCTTTGTTTGCAAGGTGATTGGATCCACACAGCTGTGAAGTGATTGCTGAATGGCTGACCTTCCAGCCTCCTGACTGATTATAAACCTCAAAGCGTGGAGTTTAATCTCTTGTTTGTGCTTACTAGGTAGTTGCTCCTATCGGTGAGCCAAGCTCTACCGAGAACTTTTTGGTTTGCCTGAATTGCTCAATCTTATGAGGCTCCTGAAAGCAACAGATCTCTGTCCTGCTGTGATACATGGGGCTGGGGAGGTCTGATATAGCATCTGGGATGGGCAGGAAGCAAAGGTTCTCATTGGGGATGATCAGAGGAGCAAGACAGTGCTGACATATTGGTCTCAGTAATCTTATGCATCTTTATGCATCTAAAGAGGACGAAGATAGGTGTAGGGTTAATTTAATACATATTTACCTCTCCCAGGTGATTTCCAAGAAAACCCTTGGCGATGTTTCTCAGCTGTGTACTTATTTGTAGTTATGATGGACGTTATCCACTCCTACTACCAAAAGAGACACAGTCAAGAAATATTTTTTAAACATTTCCCTGCCTGTTGCCCAGTAGGACTAAACTTACATGTGTTCAGAAGTCTCACATCATCCCTATCTTTCAGAAGCTCAGCAGATTCATTGGTAAACATATTTCAGCTACATCCCATTTTCGGAGTCACAGACATGGACCAAGCAGCCCAATATCTCAATGCTCCATGTACTTCCAGCAGTCTAAATCCCAATGCAGCTACAAACACCCTTACCAACATTGGTAGAAATTAGCACAGAAACTATTTTGAAAACTTATGTTGCAACAAAACTATTAAAAAATGGGCACCACACACCAAAACCATGCCTCAAAATCTATATTATTTGTGTTTCCCATTTTTACTGTGTTTGGTTTTCAGTCTTCCATTCCTTGTGACTTCAACATTTCAGTAAATTCATTGGAATTGCAGGCAATGATCCATTCACAAATTCTGCTAAACAACCACTCGGAGCAAGAAACAATCAAATAAGCTAACTCACCATACAAAACAGAGCACAAAAGTGCTGGAGCAACTCAGGAGGTCAAGATGCATTGATGGAGGGAATTAACAGAAAAGGTCTCAGATCAGGATGCTTCTTCTGACTAATTGTCCTGACCCAAACCATTGTCTGTCCAGTCCCTTCCACAGATGCTGCCTGACCTGCTGAGTTCCTTTACTTTTTGTTTGGGTCAGGATTCCAGTATCTGCAGTTCCTTGTGTCGCCATATAGAAGAGGCTACCACCCAGCTTCTATTTTGATTCTTTATCTGCAAAAGGCTTTACTTTATCCTGTGAGAATCTGTGAACTGACCACATTTTTGTTAGGTTAGATTTTGTTCCCTTCTGTAAATGAGTCGATTGTAACCATGTACTGTCGTTCCGCTGACTCGTTAGCACACAACAAAAGTTTTTCACTGTATTTTGTTACACGTGACAATAAACTAAACTCAAACTCAAATTCATAAGTAATTAATGGAATGATGGAGAGTTTGTACATAGAGCCTGTCGATATAGAATTTGTTCTTCAATCTTGCACATGTTACTGCATATCAATTTACAATGACCATTTTCATATCCTCTATAATAAAATGATTTTGAATATATAATGAAACAGCTGGATCAATGCATGTTCTTGCTCTATTACTGTGCTCACAACTATCTTCATCTGATATGTTCTGAAATATATCCCCCTCTCTCTGTTTTCTCCACTGGCAGACAATTCAGCTCAAAGCATTTTGAGATAATGATCACAGCTTGATCATGCACAAGATTTCCAGCTGCAGTCTTTCTGGCAAACCCTGTGCTATCATTAAGATCTCATTTGCATTTGATTTTACCTGGAAGACTATAATTTCTCTTTGGCAGTACAAGGCTGATGAGGTATAGCCAGCTGGGTGTATCCAAGATCAAATTTTATCATATCTTCCAGCAAAAAAAGTCATTTTTAACAAATATAACCTGAAGTTTCCCTCTTTGAATTTTTACTCCAATTTTAATATAACAATGCCAGTCATCAGAAACAAAACATATTGCTTCCATTTTAGTTGCCAAACATTGCATCATCATTACTGGTTATCCATTCAGTTGCCTTGGGCATAAGCTAATACAATCCCTTCTATCTCCCTCTGTCCTCTTTTGTAATTTTCCTTAATCTGTTTCACAAAGCTTGTGATTACCTGTATTAATCAATCCGTATGTTACTTAATGTCAGGCTTTGTTTGATGAAGTACTTCGGAATGATATATTTTTCTTGTTATACATGCTGTAGAAATACTAATTATTGTTTCATTGATTTGCCTGTTTTCCATAATTTTATAACATATAACATATAACCATATAACAATTACAGCACGGAAACAGGCCATCTCAGCCCTTCTAGTCAGTGCCGAACACTTATACTCACCTAGTCCCATCTACCTGCACTAGGACCATAACCCTCCATTCCTTCCTGTCCATATACCTATCCAATTTATTTTTAAATGATAAAATCAAACCTGCCTCCACCTCTTCCACTGGAAGCTCATTCCACACAGCTACAACTCTGAGTAAAGAAGTTCTCCCTCATGTTACCCCTAAACTTCTGTCCCTTAATTCTCAAATCATGTCCTCTTGTTTGAATCTTCCCAACTCTCAATGGAAAAAGCTTATCCATGTCAACTCTGTCTATCCCTCTCATCAATTTAAGGACCTCTATCAAGTCCCTCCTTAAGCTTCTGCGTTCAAAAGAATAAAGACCTAACTTGGTCAACCTTTCTCTGTAACTTAGTTGCTGAAGCACAGGCAACATTCTAGTAAATCTCTTCTGTACTCTCTACTTTGTTGACATCCTTCCTATAATTTGGCAAAACTGCACACCATACTCCAGAATTGGCCTCACCAATGCCTTGTACAATTTTAACATTACATGCCAACTTGTATACTCAATGCTCTGATTTATAAAGGCCAGCACACCAAAAGCTTTCTTTACCACCCTTTCTAAATGAGATTCCACCTTCAGGGAACTATGCACAGTTATTCCTAGATCCTTCTGTTCAACTGCATTCCTCAATTCGCTGCAATTTACCATGTACGTCCTATTTTGATTTGTCCTGCCAAGATGTAGCACCTCACACTTATCAGCATTAAACTCCATCTGCCATCTTTCAGCCCACTCTTCCAAATGGCCTAAATCTCTCTGTAGACATTGACAATCTACTTCATTATCCACGACACCACCTATCTTAGTATCATTTGCATACTTACTAATCCAATTTACCACACCATCATCCAGATCAGCATTTATTGGAATATTGACACTTATCAGTATTATATTTATCAGTATTCCAAAATAGGCAATTGCTGGTTGAATAATTTTTGTACATCTGTAGTGTAAATTCATAGGATCATTCTTTGCTGTAACAACTGGAGATTCAGTAATGGGCCCTTCACTGCAAACTTCAAAATTACCAGAAGCTCATGACTCAATAAAGAATAGACAATAGACAATAGGTGCAGGAGTAGGACATTCAGTCCTTCGTGCCAGCACCGTCATTCACTGTGATCATGGCTGAGTAGGCCGTGTAGTGGCAGATTATTATATTGTTCAAGAGATGACTCCCTCTAGCCACTTAAGAGACAACATGGGGTTAGGAGAATGAACTAACCCCATGTTCCTGTCTTCACTACACCCCGTCCCTGTTTTCTTCCCATATACCTTGACTCCACTATCTTCAAGAGCTCTATCGAAAGGGCCTTTTCCACTTGCATGCAATTGCATGCATCTGCGCATCCAAATGTGGTCGCTTGAGGCGTATGGGCACCATATGGCCGTGCAGGGCCGGTCCCATATAGAAGCGTGGAGGCATATGGAGTTGTGCGGGGCTGGTCCCGACATCGCGCGGGGCTTCGCAAATCCTGCACTGCCTGAAAATTTTGCGTGCCAACGGCGTGTCGGCCTGCAGGCGCATTGCGGGCTTACGCAGCATCTTGACAGTGTACGCAGCATGTTGACATCGTACGCAGCATCTTGACGTCGTACGCCTAGCACGTGGCATTGTGCGATAAATTCACCGCCCGGCGTGGCGTTGCGTGATGATGTCACCGCCCGATGCCATGCGATGCCGAAAATCCGGCGGCCCGCCTCCTGCCAGCTGATTGGTAGGTATGACACAAATGACGTCACTCGCGAACTTATCGCAAACTTAGTGAGTATTTCGCATGAATTCCGCTTCCGTTTGGTCATGCCAAACGCATGCAATCGCATGCAAGTGGGACAGGCCCCTTAACTCTCTCTTTTTTTTTTAATTTATTTTTTTTTATTATAGAAACAAAATAATAACAAAGTACATTATTTACAATGATGAAAATACATGATATTAATGATATATTCGTACTGTTAATATTATTTGTATTATTATTGATTATAAATTTTAAGATTATATATTTTATATAATTGAGAATACATGGTACTAGTAATACATTCATAATATTAGTAATATACTCATACTTGATAATATTTGTATTGTCTCTGATTTTGAAATGTAGCACCAAATTTTATGTAATTAAAAATACGTAATACTAGTAAAACTTTTATGATATTCATTATATTTTCATACTGTTAATAATATTTGTATTATCATTGATTTTAAATTTAAAAATTATATATTTTATATAATTGGAAAATACATGATACTAATAATACTTTCATAAAGTTAGTGATATTTATATTCGTACTGATATGAAAAATTTAAGGTTATGTGTTTCTATACTTTTTTTCTAATTTTTTATAAAAGTATGAAAAGATAGAGAGAAAGAGTGTGAAAAGTTTGATGGAGAATGGAATATTAATCATTAATCCGTCCTTGGAGATATATTCATGATTTATTATATATATTTCTTCATCTATTCAAATATTCAGGTCTCAGTCAAGTCCTCGTGCCGAACCATTATGACCCTGTAAATATTTAATATATGGAGACCAAATCCCTCTGAAGAGATCTAACCTGTCCCATTAGGACAAGCCTCAATCTCTCCAGATGAAGTGTCTCCGACATTTCTATGTTCCACATTTTGATTGTTGGGGATGTAGGGCCTTTCCAAAATGTTAATATTAATTTTTTTTCCCAATTATTAAAACAATAGTCGATAAAAGTTCTTTGATTCATTGTTATTGGTTGGTCAGTTTCAAGTATTCCAAGTATTATTAACTTTGGATCAGGAGTCAAAGTTATATTGACAACATTCGAAATTATCTTAAATATTTCATTCCAGTAGTTTACAATTTTTTATACAGTTAGTGAATGAGTGTGACAAATTTGCTTCTGAGATTTGACATTTATCACATATAGAGGATGTTTTTGGGAAAATATTATGTAATTTAAGTTTTGGAATAATGTAATCTATGTAGTATTTTAAACTGTTTAAGGGAGTGTTTAGCATTTAACGAACAATGATGTATATGTTGTAAACTTTCATCCCATATTTCTGGTCTTATAATTTGGGCCTAATTCATTTTCCCAAGACTGTCTATGTATTTCTGTTGATGGGACTACACTTTCTAATAAAATATTGTATATATTATGATATCATTTTTTCCGTATTTGGATTGTTTATTCAAGCATTCATCTAAAATGTTTGTCTTTCTATTTCTAAGTTCTTGTGTATTTGCAGAAACATAATTTCTGATTTGTAAATTATCTTATTTATTTTTATTTTTTTTTATATTTTTATTATAGAAACAAAGTAATGACAAAGTACATTATTTTACAATAATAAAAAATACATGATTAATAATGATAAATTCATACTGTTGATATTATTTGTATTATTATTAATTATAAATTTCAAGGTTGTTTATTTTATATAATTGGGAAATACATGGTATTAATGATACATTCATAGTATTAGCAATATACACATACTACCCATGATACCATATTGTCTCTGATTTCCAAATACAGGACCCAATTTTATGTAATTAATAATACGCAATATTAATAAAACTTCTATGATATTCATTATATTTTCATAATGTTAACAATGTTTGTATTATCATTGACTTTAAATTCAAAATTATTATATAATTGAAAATACACAATTTTATATAATTGAAAATACACGACACTAATAATATTTTCATAGAACCAATGATATCTATATTCGTAACTGATATTAAGAATTTAAGATAATGTGTTTCTATACTTTTTCCAAATTTTTTTATATAAGCATAAGAAAATAGAAAAGAGAGTATGGAAAGTTTGATGGAGAATGGAATATTACTCATTAATCCGTCCTTGGAGATATGTTCATGATTTATTATATATATTTCTTCATCTATTCAGATATTCAGGCCTCAGTCAAGTCCTCGCGCCGAACCATTATGACCCTGTAAATATTTAAAATATGGAGACCAAATCCTTCTGAAGAGATCTAACCTATCCATGAGGACAAGCCTCAATCTCTCCAAATGAAGTGTCTCCGACATTTCTGTATTCCGGATGACACTAAGCCTGGGGGGCAGTGTTCGCTGTGAGGAGGATGCTAGGAGACTGCAAGGGTGACTTGGATAGGCTGGGTGAGTGGGCAAATGTTTGGCAGATGCAGTATAATGTGGATAAATGTGAGGTTATTCCACTTTGGTGCAAAAACAGGAAAGCAGACTATTATTTAAATGGTGGCCGATTAGGAAAAGGGGAGATGCAAGCGAGACCTGGGTGTCATGGTACACCAGTCATTGGAAAGTAGGCATGCAGGTGCAGCAGGCAGTGAAAAAAGCGAATGTATGTTAGCTTTCATAGCAAAAGGATTTGAGTACAGGAGCAGGGAGGTTCTACTTCAGTTGTACAGGTCTTGGTGAGACCACACCTGGAGTATTGCGTACAGTTTTGGTCTCCAAATCTGAGGAAGGACATTATTGCCATAGAGGGAGTGCAGAGAAGGTTCACCAGACTGATTCCTGGGATGTCAGGACTGTCTTATGAAGAAAGACTGGATAGACTCGGTTTATACTCTCTGGAATTTAGGAGATTGAGAGGGGATCTTATAGAAACTTACAAAATTCTTAAGGGGTTGGACAGGCTAGATGCAGGAAGATTGTTCCCGATGTTGGGGAAGTCCAGGACAAGGGGTCACAGCTTAAGGATAAGGGGAAATCCTTTAAGACCGAGATGAGAAAGACTTTTTTTCACACAGAGAGTGGTGAGTCTCTGGAACTCTCTGCCACAGAGGGTAGTTGAAGCCAGTTCATTGGCTATATTTAAGAGTGAGTTGGATGTGGGCCCTTGTGGCTAAGGGGATCAGAGGTATGGAGAGAAGGCAGGTACGGGATACTGAGTTGGATGATCAGCCATGATCATATTGAATGGCGGTGCAGGCTCGAAGGGCTGAATGGCCTACTCCTGCACCTAATTTCTATGTTTCTTATGTTTCTATGTATTCCACATTTGATTGTTGGGATGCAGGGCCTTTCCAAAATTTTAATATTAATTTTTTTCCCAATTATTAAACAATAGTCGATAAAAATTCTTTGGTTCATTGTTATTAGTTGGTCAGTTTCAAGTATTCCAAGTATTATTAACTTTGGATCAGAAGTCATAGTTATATTGACAACATTCGAAATTATCTTAAATATTTTGTTCCAGTATTCTACAATTTTTATACAATTAGTAAATGAATGTGACAAATTTGCTTCTGAGATTTGACATTTATCACATATAGGAGATAATTTTGGAAATATATTATGTGATTTAGATTTGGAATAATGTGATCTATGTAGAATTTTAAACTGTATAAGGGAATGTTTAGCATTTAACGAGCAATGATGTATGTGTTGTAAGCTTTCATCCCATATTTCTGATCTTATTATTGGCCTAATTCATTTTCCCAAAAACTGTCTATGTGTTTTCTGTTGATGGGATATCACTTTCCAATAAAATATTGTATATATATGATATCATTTTTTCTGTATTTGGATGTTTATTCAAGCATTCATCTAAAATTTTCCGTCTTTCTATTTCTAAGTTCTTGTGTATTTGCAGAAACATAGTTTCTGATTTGTAGATATCTAAATATTCATTATTATGTAGTCCATATGTTTGTTGTAACTCTTGAAATGAGAGAAAAGAGTTTTCCTTATAAAGATCGCCCATCTTAAAAATTCCTTTATTTTTCCATTGTAAAAAAGCCTTATCCATCATTGAAGGTTTGAACGTAAAATTGTTGGCGATGGTAAGACCTAATGGTATAAATTTTAGTTTTAATGTTTTCTTTATTTGTTTCCAAATGCGGATTCCATTTTCTATTATCGGATTTTCACTATAAATTTTCTTAGCTACGTTAGTGTTAGCAAATATTATAGAGCTAATTTCAAATGGAGAACAATCTTCTTTTTCCATTTTTAACCAGTTTGGTTTAATTATCTATTTCTTCTAGCCAAAAATTCATATTTTTAATATTAACTGCCCAGTAATAAAACATAAGATTTGGTAATGCTAATCCCCCCCCATTTATTTTAGATTTACATAAATGTTTTTATTTATTCTATGGCTCTTATAATCCCAGATAAAAGTTAGTAATTAGAGAATCTACTTTTTTAAAAAAAATTTTAGGGAGATATATCGGAATTAATTGAAATAAATATAATAATTGTGGGAGAAAAATCATTTTTTATTGCATTGATTTTACCTAACATTGAAATAGGTAAGCTTTTCCAGTATAAAATATTCTTATTTAATTTATTCAGTAATGAAGGGAAATTACATTTAAATAAAGAATCAAATCTTTTTGTAACGAAAATCCCAAGATATTTAATATTTTCATTTGTTATCTTGAAAGGAAATTGTTGTAAATATGTACATTATTCATTGTTATTGGCATAAGTTCACTTTTATTCCAAGTGATACTGTATCCTGAAATTGATCCAAATTCCGTTATTAGTTTTAACAAATTTCGGATACTTGTTTCCGGTTTCAGTGATGTAAAGTAATACATCATCAGCGATATAAGGAGATTTTATTCTTAGTATCTTTAGTATCATATCCATGTATTTCCGGGTGTAATCTCACCCTCTGGGCGAGAGGTTCTATTGCTAGCGCAAACAATAAAGGTGATAGAGGACAACCTTGTCTACAACCTCGAGATAAACTAAATTTAGTTGATAGCATACGGTTTGTTGTTATTCTAGCTGTTGGGTTTTGCATATAACAATTTAATCCAAGTAGTAAACTTCTCTCCGTTTGAAAGCTTCCATCACCGAAAATAAATAAGGCCATTCCACTTGGTCAAAAGCTTTTTTCTGCATCAAGCGAAATAACTACTAAATCTTTTTGATCACTTCTTTTCGAATATATAATAATTGGAATAACTGGTCTTAGATTGTATGAGGAATATCTTTTTGGTATAAATCCTGTTTGATCGGGGTGGATTAATTCGTTAACAACTGAACTTAGTCTTTGTGCTAATATTTTTGTTAGTATCTTTTGATCCGTATTTAATGGAGCTATTGCTCTATATGATCCTGGTTCATCCAAGTCTTTATTTATTTTGGGTATAAGTGTTACAATAGATTCATTCAACGTATCTGGTAATTTCTGTTGTGTATATATCTGTTCAATATAATGATTTCAAACATGGAACCATATGATCCTGAAATATTTTATAAAATTCCGAACCTATACCATCAGGTCCCGGTGTTTTACCATTTTTTAATGATCTAATAGATTCTTGGATTTCTTTTATTGAAATATCAGCATTTAATAATTCTCTATTTTGTAAATCCAATCCTTTCAGGTTACATTTTTTTTTAAAATGCGTCTATTTCTGTTTTATTTACTGTCCGCTTTAGCAGTGTATAGATTTTTATAATATTGCATAAATCTTTCATTAATATCTTTAGGTTGTATTAATAATTTCACCATTTTGTGATTTAATCCTATGTATAATTTTTTCAGCTTCAATTTTCCTTAATTGTCGAGCCAATAATTTTTGGGGTTTGTCTCCAAATTCAAACTGTAATTGTTTAGTATGTTGATAAAAATGTTAAAACTTGATCTGTATATATCTTATTTAATTTTATATTTCAATGCTACAATTTTATTATGTAATATTAATATCTGGCTTTGTTGCATTCTGTATATCTAATTGTTTAATCTCCCTTTCCAAATCCTGTTGTTGCTTCCGAATCTTTTTATTATGGAATGCTTGTGAAGAAATCATAATTCCCCGGAGATATGCTTTAAATGTTTCCCATAATAAAGAGCGAGATATTTCTGGTTGATCATTTATTTCAAAGAAAATCTTAATTTGAGTTATAATATATTCCTGAGTGGTTTTATTTTTTTAAATTTGTGGATTAAGTTTCCACTGTCCTGAATTTTTCTGTTTTGCCATTTATTTTAATTTTAAATGTTAATGGCGCATGATCTGAGATTATAATATTATGATATTTGGGTTCATAAGTAAGTGAGATAAGTTTTTGCATCCACCAAAAAATAATCTATTCTTGAGTAAGTTTTATGTACTGGCGAGTAAAAAGAGTATTCTCGTCCCGTAGGGTTTTCTGTTCTCCAAACATCTTTAATGTTAGTCGTTTGGATATATGCATTTAGTAAATCACTGGAATGTTGATTTAGTTTTTCTTTGTTTTGTAGATCTGTCTAGGTTAAGGGTCTAATTACAATTAAAATCTCCTCCAATTATCAAATTATATTGTGTTAATTCCGGAATATTGTTAAGTACTTTTCTTTAAAACAATGGCTATCAAAGTTTGGTCCATATATATTAACAAAAATCATTTTTTCTGTGTTTAATTCTCCTATCACAATAATGTAATCTGCCATCTTTATCAGTTATGGTTGATGTATGCTTAAATAAAGTACCTTTACGAAATTAATATTGCTACACCTCTTGATTTATGCGTAAAAGAAAATGATATATTTTATCTATCCATTTAGCTTTCAACCCGTTTTCAGCGTCTTTTTTTAAGTGAGTTTCTTGAATGTAAATTACGTCGCTTTACTTGCCTTTAAATGTGCCAATACTTTTCCTCTCTTTATTGGTTTCATTAATACCTTTAACATTCCAACTACAAAAACGTTAATCCCTCATTCCACGTATTTCTTTTTAAGTCTTGCATTTTAAGTTTGTAGAAATCTACAATAGAGTCTAAGGATCAGCGCGGCAGACCCAACCTTACACCCGAACACTGAATGGATGAATTTTAAATCTCGTTTATGTACCTCACGAATATATCCTCCATTGGTCCAATGTGTAACTCCATTCAAACTGAAAAATACAATAGATATAAAAGAAGAATAAAGAATAGTTAAAGAAACTAGTAATATGTGTAAAGATAGAAAGAACACAACTAGAGTAGTTGTAGTTTGTGCTAGCCCATACTAACATGGCTATCCATCTAACGACTTCCGTCATTGATGTTATTAACTTGGCCACTCCTAGATTTAGAGAATTATTATTCCATAATAATATTTTAGCGGGGTATAATATTAAGGGAGAGAAAAAAAAAGGGGAGGCAATCGAAAAAAAAAGGAAAAGGGGTAGGATTCATCATATAAAGGTATCTATATCTAAAATTTAACTTAGAAATCTAAGTAATATTAAACATAAATATATAAAGGCTATATAAGAAAGAAAAAAGGGATACAAAAATACTATAGAACAACAAGTAAAAACTAAAGTACAAAGTGAGAATTGTTATTATAAAAGAAAGATCTCCAAATGAGATCCATCGCTATATTTAACTCTATTCATTAAAGGAAACATTAGTTGTTAATTATTAGTAATAGTGATTAGCAATAGTGAGCAATCTTAATTGATAAAAATAATACTAATAATAAAACCGCGTTGTGATTTTAATATATGTGTTATTTATTTATGTTAGTTATATGTTAAGACTAATTGTCAATATCCAGATAACGCTTTCCGATCCAGTTTTTTCCTCTCCATTCCATACGACATTGTCCATTCCATCTAGTCCAATATTATCTTATGAAATCTCACAGGTGTTGAGAGTCCGTGTTGGATCTCTAAAAGTAGTAAAAGTCAGTATGTTTGCTTGTAGATACTTTTTCAGGTCTTAAACTGCTTTGCGAATTCCAAGGCTGCTGCTGGGGTATTAAAGAAATGTTCCGCGTTGTTAAAAGTAACTCTTAAAATGGCTGGGTAATTCAAACCGTATCTCAGGTTTTCTACTCCCCTCATAAGACTTTTGGCTTCATTAAATGCTTTCGTTTCCTAGCGACCTCTGGTGGGTAATCTCGGTAGATACTAATCCTTTGTCCTTCAAATGTCAGGTTTTTGATTCTCGAAGCTTTTCGCATAATCTCATCCAGAACAAAGTCATATTGTAGCTTTATAATCATTTGTCTTGGAGGGGCGTTTTATTCTGGTCTGACGTCTGCTGACTCTATGAGCACGAGCTAATAAAGGCATTTCTTCCAGAGATAAAACAGCTTGGAGTAATTTAGCAGTGAATTCTCGAGGATCTTCGTTTTTTCTCTCGACTTCAGGAATCCCTGCAATCCTCAAGATTCTGTCTTCTCTGATTGCCTTCCTAGCTCAGTACATTTCTCTGTTGTTTTAGTCAGCAAATTCATTAGACGTTCATGTTCTGTAATCAGCTTTGCTGTAGACCATAGTACTTGCCTCCGCTATTTGTTCAAGGTTCTTTATGCCAGCCGCCTGTTGTTCCAGTACTTTCTCGATAGGAATAATCCTATTTTGAAAGTCTTTTTTAACCTTGTAATCCCAGATAAAGTTAGTAATTAAAGAATCTACTTTTTTGAAAAAATTTTTAGGGAGATATATCGGAATTAATTGAAATAGATATAATAATTGTGGGAGAAAAATCATTTTTATTGCATTAATTTACCTAACATTGAAATAGGTAAGCTTTTCCAGTATAAAATATTCTTATTTAATTTATTCAATAATGGAGGGAAATTAAATTTAATAAAGAATCAAATCTTTTTGTAACGAAAAATCCCAAGATATTTAATATTTTCGTTTGTTATCTTAAAAGGGAATTGTTTGTAATATATGTAAATTATTCACCGTTATTTGGCATGAGCACTTTTATTCCAATTGATTACTGTATCCTGAGAGAGATCCGAATTCCGTTATTAGTTTTAACAAATTTTGGATACTTGTTTCTGGTTCAGTGATGTAAAGTAATACATCATCCGCATATAAGGAGATTTTATTTTTAGTATCTCTAGTATCATATCCATGTATTTCCGGGTGTAATCTCACCCTCTGGGCGAGATTACTATTGGCGAGCGCAAACAATAAAGGTGATAAAGGACAACCTTGTCTACAACCTCGAGATAAACTGAATTTAGTTGATAACATTCGGTTTGTTGTTATTCTAGCTATTGGATTTGTATATAACAATTTAATCCAAGTAGTAAACTTCTCTCCCAATTTGAAAGCTTCCATAACCGAAAATAGGTAAGGCCATTCCACTTGATCAAAAGCTTTTTCAGCGTCAAGCGAAATGACTACTAAATCTTTTTTATCACTTCTTTTCGAATATATAATATTAAATAACCGTCTTAAATTGTATGAGGAATATCTTTTTGGTATAAATCCTGTTTGATCGGGATTGGATTAATTCGTTAACGACTGAACTTAGTCTTTGTGCTAGGATTTTTGTTAATATCTTTTGAGCAGTATTTAATAGAGCTATTGCTCTATATGATCCTGGTTCATCCAAGTCTTTATTTATTTTGGGTATAAGTGTTATAATAAATTCATTCAACGTGTCTGGTAATTTCTGTTGTGTGTTATATCTGTTCATATAATGATTTCAGACGCCGGAACCATATGATCATGAAATATTTTATAAAATTCCGAACCTATACCATCTGGTCCCGGTGTTTTACCATTTTTTTAATGATATAATAGATTCTTGGATTTTCTTTTATTGAGATATCAGCATTTAGTAATTCTCTATTTTGTAAATCCAATCCTTTCTGGTTACATTTTTTTTTAAAATGCATCTATTTCTGTTTTATTTACTGTTGCTTTAGCAGTGTATAAGTTTTTATAATATTGCATAAATCTTTCATTAATATCTTTGGGTTGTATTAATAAATCACCGTTTTGTGATTTAATCCTATGGATATTTTTTTCAGCTTTCTCTTCTCTCTTGAAAGCACCCAGAGAATTGGCATCCACTGCATTCTGAGGCAAATAATTCCACAGATCACAACTCTCTGGGTGAAAAAGCTTTTCTTCATTTCTGTTTGAAATGGCCTATTCCCTTATTCTTAAAATGTGACCCTGTTCTGGACTCCCCCCAAACATCAGGGAACATGTATCCTGCCTCATGCTTGTCCAATTCATTAATAATCTTATATGTTTCAATAAGATGCCCTCTCATCCTTCTAATTCCAATGGATACAAGCTCAGTCGCTCCATTCTTTCAACATATGACAGTCCTGCCATCACGTGAATAATCTTGTGACATACAATGCACTGCCTCAATAGCAATAATGTCCTTTCTGAAATTTGGAGACCAAAACTGCACACAATACTCCAGGTGCTGTCTCACAAGGGCCCTGTACAACTGCAGAAGGACCTCTTTGCTCCTATACTCAACTGCTCTTGTTATGAAGGCCAACATGCCATTAGCTTGCTTCACTGCCTGCTGTACCTGCATGCTTACTTTCAGTGACTGATGAACAAGGACATCCAGATCTCGTTGTACTTCTTCTTTTCCTAACTTGACACCATTCAGATAATAATCTGCCTTCCTGTTCCTGCCACAAAGTGGATAGCCTCACATTTATCCACATTAAAGTGAATCTGACATGCATCTGCCCACTCACTCACCCTGTCCAAGTCACTCTGCATCCTCATAGCACCTCCTCATGGTTCATAGAAACATAGAAACATAGAAATAAGGTGCAGGAGCAGGCCATTCGGCCCTTCGAGCCTGCACCGCCATTCAATATGATCATGGCTGATCATCCAACTCAGTATCCTGTACCTGCTTTCTCTCCATACCCCCTGATCCCTTCAGCCACAAGGGCCACATCGTACTCCCTCTTAAATATGGCCAACGAACTGGCCTCAACTACCTTCCATGGCAGAGAATTCCACAGATTCACCACTCTCTGTGTGAAAAACGATTTTCTCATCTCGGTCCTAAAAGACTCCCCCCTTATCCTTACACTGAAACCCCTTGTCCTGGAATTCCCCAACATCGGGAACAATCTTCCTGCATCTAGCCTGTCTAACCCCTTAAGAATCTTGTAAGTCTCTTTGAGATCACCCCTCAATCTTATAAATTCCAGCGAGTACAAGCCGAGTCTATCCAGTCTTTCTTCATATGGAAGGTGTGCCATCCCAGGAATCAGTCTGGTGAACCTTCTCTGTACTCCCTCGATGGCAAGAGTGTTTTTCCGCAGATTAGGAGACCAAAACTGTACGCAATACTCCAGGTGTGGCCTCACCAAGACCCTGTACAACTGCAGTAGAACTTCCCTGCTCTTGTACTCAAATCCTTTGGTTAGTCAAAATAACAGAACTTAATCGTAGTCTCTTTATCTTTACCCCCGGGGCTTCCTTCTCCCCAAGATTGCCACATTCGCCCCAATGGACTATCAGGCATAATGTGCGGCTCTTCACCAGTGTGAGCCTTGTACTGTTTCCCCCCGGACTCTTACTTTTCCCGTTCCGGTTATCTTTATCTTATCGGACTATTCCCGTTCGGCAGACCCCGGTCGCCCAGGCAATACTTAATAGTCAGTTTTCTTACCCGGGTCTTGTGCACAAGAATCGCTCGACCGTCCTTTGTTTATTTATCTGACACTCCCTCTTGCTTCCTGAGTCTTTTGCCCGAATTTCACTCGCTCAAACCGCTGATGGCAAGCAAGGAGATCAGAGAGTGCTGAAATCAGCAGGGTGCACCTTCACTTCCTTCTTTGCCTCCACCGAGCAGCCGGAGTGGCGATCGCGGGCGAGCCCCAGTTTGTGAGATATAGAAACATAGAAACATAGAAATTAGGTGCAGGAGTAGGCCATTCAGCCCTTCGAGCCTGCACCGCCATTCAATATGATCATGGCTGATCATCCAACTCAGTATCCCGTACCTGCCTTCTCTCCTACCCTCTGATCCCCTTAGCCACAAGGGCCACATCCAACTCACTCTTAAATATAGCCAATGAACTGGCCTCAACTACCCTCTGTGGCAGAGAGTTCCAGAGACTCACCACTCTCTGTGTGAAAAAAAGTCTTTCTCATCTCGGTCTTAAAGGATTTCCCCCTTATCCTTAAGCTGTGACCCCTTGTCCTGGACTTCCCCAACATCGGGAACAATCTTCCTGCATCTAGCCTGTCCAACCCCTTAAGAATTTTGTAAGTTTCTATAAGATCCCCTCTCAATCTCCTAAATTCCAGAGAGTATAAACCGAGTCTATCCAGTCTTTCTTCATAAGACAGTCCTGACATCCCAGGAATCAGTCTGGTGAACCTTCTCTGCACTCCCCCTATGGCAATAATGTCCTTCCTCAGATTTGGAGACCAAAACTGTACGCAATACTCCAGGTGTGGTCTCACCAAGACCTGTTACAACTGAAGTAGAACCTCCCCTGCTCCTGTACTCAAATCCTTTTGCTATGAAAGCTAACATACCATTCGCTTTTTTCACTGCCTGCTGCACCTGCATGCCTACTTTCAATGACTGGTGTATCATGACACCCCAGGTCTCGCTGCATTCCCCTTTTCCTAATCGGCCACCATTTAAATAATAGTCTGCTTTCCTGTTTTTGCCACCAAAGTGGATAACCTCACATTTATCCACATTATACTGCATCTGCCAAACATTTGCCCACTCACCCAGCCTATCCAAGTCACCTTGCAGTCTCCTAGCATCCTCCTCACAGCGAACACTGCCCCCCAGCTTAGTGTCATCCGCAAACTTGGAGATATTGCCTTCAATTCCCTCATCCAGATCATTAATATATATTGTAAACAGCTGGGGTCCCAGCACTGAGCCCTGCGGTACCCCACTAGTTACTGCCTGCCATTGTGAAAAGGACCCGTTTACTCCTACTCTTTGCTTCCTGTTTGCCAGCCAGTTCTCTATCCACATCAATTACTGAACCCCTAATACCGTATGCTTTAAGTTTGTATACTAATCTCTTATGTGGGACCTTGTCGAAAGCCTTCTGGAAGTCCAGATATACCACATCCACTGGTTCTCCCCTATCCATGCTACTAGTTACATCCTCGAAAAATTCCACAAGATTCGTCAGACATGATTTACCTTTTGTAAATCCATGCTGACTTTGTCCAATGATTTCACCACTTTCCAAATGTGCTGCTATCCCATCTTTAATAACTGACTCTAGCAGTTTCCCCACTACCGATGTTAGACTAACTGGTCTGTAATTCCCTGTTTTCTCTCTCCCTCCCTTCTTGAAAAGAGGGTTACATTTGCTACCCGCCAATCCTCAGGAACTACTCCAGAATCTAAAGAGTTTTGAAAGATTATCACTAATGCATCCACTATTTCCTGAGCTACTTCCTTAAGTACTCTGGGATGCAGCCTATCTGGCCCTGGGGATGTATCGGCCTTTAATCTATTCAATTTACCCAACACCACTTCCCGATTGACCTGGATTTCACTCAATTCCTCCTTTGACCCACAGTCCCCTGCTATTTCAGGCAGATTATTTATGTCTTCCTTAGTGAAGACGGAACCAAAGTAGTTATTCAATTGGTCCGCCATATCCTTGTTCCCCATGATCCACTCACCTGTTTCTGACTGCAAGGGACCTACATTTGTTTTAACTAACCTCTTTCTCTTCACATATCTGTAAAATCTTTTGCAGTCAGTTTTTTATGTTCCCTGCCAGTTTTCTTTCATAATCTATTTTTTCCTTTCCTAATTAAGCCCTTTGTCCTCCTCTGCTGGTCTCTGAATCTCTCCCAGTCCTCTGGTATGCTGCTTTTTCTGGCTAACTTTGTACGCATCATCCTTTGCTTTGATACTATCCCTGATTTCCCTTGTTATCCACGGATGCACTACCTTCCCCATTTATTCTTTTGCCAAACTGCGGATGAACAATTTTTTGTAGTTCATCCATGCAGTCTTTTAAATGTCTTCCATTGTATATCCACCGTCAACCCTTTTAGAATTAATTGCCAGTCAATCTTGGCCAATTCACGTCTCATACCCTCAAAGTTACCTTTCTTTAAGTTCAGAACCATTGTTTCTGAATTAACAATGTCACTCTCCATCCTAATGAAGAACTCAACCATATTATGGTCACTCTTGCCCAAGGGGGCACGTACAACAAGACGGCTAATTACCCCTTCCTCGTTACTCAAAACCCAGTCTAAAATAGCCTGCTCTCTCGTTGGTTCCTCTACATGTTGATTTAGATAACTATCCCGCATACATTCCAAAAAATCCTCTTCCTCAGCACCCCTGCCAATTTGATTAACCCAATCTATATGTAGATTGAAGTCACCCATTATAACTGTTTTGCCTTTGTCGCACGCATTTTTCTAATTTTCCTGTTTGATACCATCCCCAACTTCTTGCTACTGTTAGGTGGCCTGTACACAACACCCACCAGCGTTTTCTGCCCCTTAGTGTTTTGTAGCTCTACCCATACCGATTCCACATCCTCCAAGCTAATGTCCTTCCTTTCCATTGCGTTAATCTCCTCTCTAACCAGCAACGCTACCCCACCTCCTTTTCCTTTCTCTCTATCCCTCCTGAATATTGAATATCCCTGGATGTTCAGCTCCCAGCCTACGTCACCCTGGAGCCATGTCTCCGTGATCCCAACTATATCATAATCATTTTATATCTATCTGCACGTTCAACTCGTCCACCTTATTACGAATACTCCTTGCATTGAGACACAAAGCCTTCAGGCTTGTCTTTACAACGCACTTACCCCTAATACAATTTTGCTGAAAAGTGGCCCTTTTTGATTTTTGCCCTGGTTTTGTCTGCCTGCCACTTTTACTTTTCACCTTGCTACCTAATGCTTCTACCCTCATTTTACACCCTCCTGCCTCTCTGCTCTTGTACCCATCCCCCTGCCACATTAGTTTAAATCCTCCCCGACAGCACTAGCAAACACTCCCCCAAGAACATTGGTTCCATTCCAATCCAGGTGCAAACCGTCCTGTTTGTACCGGTCCCACCTCCCCCAGAACTGGTCCCAGTGCCCTAAAAATTTGAATCCCTCCCCCTTGCACCACTTTTCAAGCCACGTATTCATTTGCATTATCCTCCTATTTCTACTCTGACTGGCCCGTGGTACTGGTAGTAATCCGGAGATTACTACCTTTGAGGTCCTACTTTTAAGTTTATCTCCTAGCTCCCTAAATTCACCTTGTAGGACCTCATCCCTTTTTTTACCTATATCGTTGGTGCCAACATGCACCACAACAACTGGCTGTTCACCCTCCCGCTCCAGAATGTTCTGCAGCCGTTCAGTGACATCCCTGACCTTTGCACCAGGGAGGCAACATACCATCCTGGAGTCTCGTTTGCGGCCGCAGAAACGCCTATCTATTCCCCTGACAATTGAATCCCCTATTACTATTGCCCTTCCCCTCTTTTTTCCCCCCTCATGTGCTGCAGGGCCACCCATGGTGCCATGAACCTAGCTGCTGCTGCATTCCCCTGATGAGCCATCTCCCTCAACAGTATCCAAAATGGTATAACCTGTTTTAGGAGGGAGATGACCGCAGGGGACTCCTGCACTACCTGCCTACTGCTTTGCTAGCTATTGGCCACCCGTTCCCTTCTTGTCCTCTTACCGTTTGCCTTGCGGTGTGTGACCAACTCACTGTACGTGCTATCCACGACTTTCTCCGCATCGTGGATGCTCCAGTATGAATCCAGCCGCAGTTCCAATCGTTCAATGCGGTCTGCCAGGAGCTGCAGCTGGACACACTTCCTGCAAACGTAGTCACCAAGGACACCGACCATCTCCCTGATCTCCCACATGTTGCAGGCTGAACAAACCACGGGGCCAATCTCTACTGCCATACCTTACTCCCAAATTACACTGTATTAAATATTAAAAAACACAAAAACTTATCCTTTAAACTTTACTACTAAATACTGAATCCCTAACTCCCAGAATCCCTCACTCCCAGAAGGCAGAAATGTAAAATTGTAAACCCGGGGTTGCACCCAATCAGCTGCTTCCTCGGGTCCTCTTCCACCAATCAGCGGCTTCCTCAAAAAAAAAAAAAAAAAAAGTTCACACTGCCACCCAGCATTGTGTCATCTGCAAATTTGCTAATGTTACTTTTAATCTCTTCATCTAAATCATTAATGTATATTGTAAATAGCTGTGGTCTCAGTGCCGGGCCTTGCGGCACCCACTAGTCACTGTCTGCCATTCTGAAAGAGACCCATTAATCCCTCCTTTTTTTTCCTGTATGCCAACCAATTTTCCAACTATGTCAGTACTCTACCCCGAATACCACTAATTTTGCCAAATAATCTCCGATTTGGGACCTTATCAAAGGATTTCTGAAAGTGCAGGTATACTACATCCACTGGCTCTCCCTTCTCCATTTTCCTTGTTACATCCTCAAAAATTCCAGAAGATTAGTCAAGCATGATTTCCCCTTCGTAAATCCATGCTGACTCAGACCGATCCTGTTACTGCTATCCAAATGTACTGCTATTTCATCTTTTATAATTAACTCCAGCATCTTCCCCACCATCGATGTCAGGCTAACTGGTCTATAATTCCCCCTTTACTCTCTCACGCCTTTCTTAAAAAGTGCTCATAGAAAACATGCTATTAGGAGTGCTCATGGACAACATGTTTCTTCTATTCTTGAGGGAGAGCAACCCAAGGCTTTTGGAGAAATGTGAAATCTATACGGACAGACAACACTGGTGTCCAGATGCTTAAAATTAACAACTGTCTGATCACTGAGGACTAGGTGAGAGCAGAAGCTCTTGCAAACCAATTTGAACAAGTTTTCACCTAGGAAGATACGGAGCCTTCATAATTTCCAGATCTACCACCCAGCCCGTATGCTGATATGCCTGCTACTAAAATTGAGTTTGAAGGTGTCAAGAAGTTATTGCTCAACGTCAATACAACAAAAGCTATTGGACGAGATCAAATACAGAAAGGGGGTAACCGCTTTTGGTCACCTCCTCCATGGAGAGGGTGCAGGCTTTCCCGGAGCAGGCGCAGCGCGGACTTTCCATCGCGGAGCGAGCGAACCCTTGCCGGGGGTCGCCAGAGAGGAGTGCTCCGATCTCTGGCCTGGTGGCTTTGGCATCATGGGGCTGTGGTCTGGGAGCTTCTAGCCACGGGCGTGGCATGGACTTACCTTCTGGAGCCTTGGATCCCTTGCTGGGGATTGCCAGAGAAGATCTCCGACCGCCGGCCTGCGGCATATATAACATCCAGAAGCCATGATCTGCGGAGCTTCCAGCCGCGGGCGGGGCGTGGAATTATTATCCGGAGCTTGGGATCCCTCGCCGAGGATCACCGGAGAAGAGGTCCGACTGCCGGCCAGCGTCCTGTGGCATCCTGAAGCCGTACTCTCCGGTAGGGAAATGCCGATATGGGACCTCCAAGCCGTGGAGTGTGTTCGAACATCCTTAGGAGTTTTGATCATTCCGATGAGAGGGTCTGTAAATCGGTCCCTCCGTAGCAGTGACTACGGAGGATTTATGGCCCCGACAACGGGTGAACAATGGAGAACTGGCTGAAATGTGTTGCCTTTCACCACAGTGAAGAATGCTGTGGTGGATGTTTGTGTTAAATCTTATTGTGTATTTTGTGTTCTTTTTAAGTGTATCGCTGCTAGCAAATTCATTTCACTGCACCTTCGGGTGCATGTGACGAGTGAAATTGACTTTGACCTTTGAGAAGCAAGCCCTCAGGATCGCAGCCAAAGAACTGGCTCCAGTTTTTGCAGTTCATTTTCCAACAGTCACTTGACTCAGGTGATGTTCCGCTGGATTGGAGGAAGGCTAACATCACTCTTCTCTTTAAGAAAAGTTCAACCACCAACCCGGCGAATTATCGTCCTGTTTCATTAACAAGCACTTCTTTGATATGTTCTCCATGTGACCGCATGGGTTTTTTCCGGTTGCTCTGGTTTCCTTCCACATTTCAAAGATATGCAAATTGTCCCTAGTCTGTTGGATAGAACTAGTGTATGGGTGATTGCTGGTCAGCACAGACTCGGTGAGCCAAACAACCTGTTTCCATGCTGTATCTCTAAACTAAACTAAACTAATCAGTGTAGTGCACAACTCTAGTGATATCTGTAGTTGGTGGTGTTCTCATACATCTGATGCCTTTAACATTCTTGATGGTAGAGTTCAAGGTTTTGGAGTTGTTATCCAAGTAGTTTCAACAAATAACTGCAGTTGTCACATTGGGAGGGCAATAAATCAGGGAATAAATGTTTAGGATTATCAATGGGTTTAAATTAAATCTGGCTGCTTTGTCTTGGATACAGTTGAGCTACTTGAGTATCATTACAAAGAAACCCAGCCAGGCATGTGGAGCACACTCTTAATTTGTTTCTTCGTAATGGTAAAAATGGTTTTGGGGTGTCAGGAGGTGAGTAACTTGCCACAGGATACCCAGCCTCCAATCTGTTCTTTTAACCACAGAGTTGGTGTAGCTGGTCCACCTGAATTTCTAATTGATAAAAGAGACTATTAAAGTTTTGATGGTGGTATGCCCAGTGATAGCTATGTCATTGATCATCAAGGGTGAACTTCCAATTGCTGGAGATGGCATTTTGCAGTGTAGTTATCACTTTGCACATATCAATCCATGCCTGAATGGGATGCTTCATTCAATGAGCTTCAAATGGATTTAAACAACAATGAAACCTTTTTACACCTTTTGTCAGAAAGAAGGTCATTGATATGGCATTTGAAGATTGTTAGGCTGAAATCATTGTCCTATGGATCTCCACCATGTGGTCATCAACAGAATCCACTGCAGTTATTTGCTTAAACTATTTTGATACCACCTACAATCTCCTAAACTCAACTACCAGTACCAAGAATGCTAAAGATATCAGATACATTGGATTCGCTTTGACTGATATAGTGGGTTTGGGGTTCAACATCCACAACCATCTTCCTTTATTGGGGCATGACTCATGCCTATTCAATTCAGTTTTTCCAGGGCCTGCTTGATGACTTGATGTCAAAGAAAGTCACTCTCACATCACCTCCACATCTAACTTGCATGTAAAGAGATCCGGAGCTGAGTAATTGAGAACAAATCTATCACCTGCTGAGAGCATATAATTGGCAAATAAGAGACATCTGATAGCATTTTGCCGATGATTGAGAGCAAATCAATTGGGTCGTAATTATCCAAAGTGGTCCTGTCATTCGTTTTATGAACAGGACACGCCTGGTTGAGTATCCACATTGTTGGGTAAGAGTTGTGTTGTAACTACTGAGCAGCTTGGCTAGAATCACAACTAGCTCAAGAGTGCAAATATTCAGTTTCACAAATGGACCATTCACTGAATCATTGACTGTGGAGTGAACAGCACTTTCAGTCTGTTTTCATTGACACATGGAATTTATCAAATTTGTTGAATACTAGCTTCTGTGAAATATAAGATGTCATGTGGAAATTGAGGTGAATTGTCCACTTGGCTCTTCAGGTCAAGCCTAGCAACTACATCAACCTCCTATTTTTTGTTGTACTATAGTTTTGCCTTCAATACCATAATCCTAACCAAATGAATCTCCAAATTTCTGGAGCTAGGAGTCAGCATGCCCCTTTACAATGAAAGAATAGGCAATAAACTTACTCCAAAATAATTCTCAATATGACACAAATGTGTTTTTACGCTGTTGCTATACTCCCTATACACTCACAACTGTGCGGTCAAATTCTCTCTGTCTTCAAGATGGCAGCTGTGGCAGAGAGAGGAAATGAACAATGTATGTGAGCAGCCTCGGGGCTTACCACATGTGCTCTGAGAGCACTAGGTGGTGCTCTGGGTCGGCTGCCAAAGGTGCCCCAGGGCACAGAGGCTGATCGATGGCTGTCGGAGGGCTCATGGGCCAATGTTGAGGTGTTGGAGTGGAAGAGTCAGTGAAGTGGGCTGCTGGAAGCCTTGCAGCAGCCAGAAGCCCTTTATATATTGCATGCACCATTCCAAGAGTCCAAGTATCTGGATCAGACATTGCCTGCAGCAGAACGGAGCGTTGGAGCAGTGGTAGAGGACATTGACACGTCACCTGGCCAGGACGACCCCAGCAACTCCGACTAAGCACGGCTGTCAGAACAGTGGGCCTTTAGGGCCAATTTAAGACTCCAACATGTTTTTTAAACTTTGGACTTGAAGGGTGCAAGTTGTCTGCTGAAATGTTGCAACTCTTGTGTACTGACTCATTGTGGTCTACTATTTTACACTCTTGTACTGAGTATGATTGAAGCGAGTGTTGAGTAAAATTATCACTGAACCTGATGCAAAAAAAAAAAATCACTATACCTAGGCACATGTGCCAATAAAGTACAGTTAAACTATTTAACCAAGGTTATTCAATAACAATTTTTTTTTGCAGTGAATTTCTCTCCTGCAAAGTATGTCCTCTACACTCTCTCAGCAATTAAACCTGTTGCCCAGGATCTTGAAGACCTGATGATTATGTGCAGCTTCAGGTAGATTGCCATTTGTTAAGTTGCTGTACAAGTTATTGGTGAGACCACACGTGTGTGTGTGTGTGTGTGTGTGTGTGTGTGTGTGTGTGTGTGTGTGTGTGTGTGTGTGTGTGTGTGTGTGTGTGTGTGTGTGTGTGTGTGTGTGGGAACAAATAAAGGCATTGCAATAGTCAGAATTGTGATCTGAGTTATTTGGGTGTCAAATGTAAGGCATTTGATAAGGTTCTGCATGGCATGGAATTGCCATGCAGAAAATAGATAGCTCTCCAGAGAGAGCTAGCCAACTGGATAGAGAATTGGCTTCATTGAAGGTGACAGAGGATGATGATGGAAAGTTGTTTTTCAAACTGGAGACATGTGATTAGTGCTTTGCCTCAGTGATTAGTGCTGGGCCCCTTGCTGTTAGTGGTTTATATCAAAGATTTGGATGAGAATATACAAAGCATGATTAATAAGTTTGCAGATGTCATGAGAGTTGGTGGCATTGTAGGTAGTGATGATGGTTTATCAAAATTTGCAGCAGGATCTTGATCAGTTGGCCCGGTGGGCTGAGTAATGGTTAATGGATTTTAATACAGATAAGTGCAAGTGTTGGAGTTTGGGAAGGCAAACCAGGACAGGACCATCATGGTGAATGGTGGGACTCTGAGGAGTGCTGTAGAGTTCCTTGAAAATGGTGTCATACTGTAGGTGGTTTGGAGGATTTTCAGCACAGTAAAGGTATTGAATAAAGAAGTTGGCATGTTATGTTACAGTTGTGCAAAACATTGATGAGGCCACATTTGGAATACTGTGTTCAGTTTTGGTCACCCTGTTATAGAAAATATATTTATAAGTTGGAAAGCAAGCAGAGAACATTTACAACAATGTTGCCAGGAATCAAGGGCCTTCTTCTTCTTCTTTCGTGTGGTGTGCACAGCCTAAAGTTGTAGAACAACTTGTTCTATTTGATCTTCCGTTTGTGCACATCGAGTTGATTGCATTAGTCGAAACAGGGCGGACCACGTGAAGGTTGCAATCTTTCACCCCATTAAGGGCCTGAGCAATAAGGAGAGGTTGAGCTGACTTGCACTTTATTCCTTGGAATAAATGCAGGAAAATGAGGGATGAGGACTATGATAGTGGTGTATAATATCATGAAGGGAATTGATATGATAAATGCACAATTTGTTTCACCCAGAGTAGGGGAATCAAGAAGCAGTGGACATAGGTTTAAGGTGAAAGGGGAAAGATTTAGTTGGAACATGAGGGGAAGTATAAATGCACGGACTTGGAGGCAAGATCAAGGAGACAAAATTTGAGGATAATTGGATTAAAAGAAGGAAAGGAGATTGGACAAAACTTTCAGGAGTTTGCTGCCAATTTACTCAAACAAGTACTTAAGCTGCCTGAAGCCCCGAGAATAGATATGGCTCACCGAGTCCGACGTAAGGCTCAAGCAAGCTTAACTGCCCCCCCAAGACAGATTATTCTGAAATTCTATGACATTTCAACCTTGGAAGGAATTATGAAAAAGATTCCATATGGAGGGAATTTGATGTTTGGAGAAGACAAACTAAGATTCTTCCGTGATTTTCCAGCTGAAGTAATGGAAAAGAGGAATAAGTTTACAAACACGAGAAGACTACTGAAAGAGGTCTCGGGAGTAAGATATGGGATAGTATATCCCGCTAAATTGAGAATTTCTTATAACCATGTTGAACGTGCATTCACGGATCCAGAAGAGGCATTTAAATATGCACAAAGTATCACAAAGGAGGCCTACTGATCGTTAGGAGTTGGTCTCCTACAATAACATCGAGGAGAAGCGACAAAGAAAGGACTGTGTCTCTTTTTTTTTTAACATACAAAAAAGACTGCTCTTGTTAAAATGGCGAATCTTCCTCGAGGCACTGTCTAGACTTTATCTGTGGAATGTTAATTCAAGGTCGGATTTTAAGTTTTCATTTCAACAAAGGACTGACAAAGAAGAGAAACTGTGGCGGGGAAAATAAATTGAGAATATAGTGTAATATAGAATACGATTTAAGAAACATATAATTACATACTAACATAAAATATAATTAATAAAATTGGGTAGTATTAATAACATACTAACACATTTTATGGATACAGTAGACTTAATCTAGATCGTGCGTAAAGGGGGGAGGAGATTCAGATACTTGGAAATTATCCAAGGGGTCTGAATTTGGTTAACCCCTTGGGACCTGCTGTTGTCTGATACAAAAGTTTGAGACTTAATTGTAATAAATCTAGGCATATTGATAGATATGGATATAATAATTAACATAATTACTGTTATATTTAAATATATAATTAATTTGGAAACTACTTTTTTATTTTGTTTTTCCTCCTGGAAGATAAATCTCTAATCTAGCTATTGGAGTATGTTTTATTATATATATATATATATAATTTTGAACTTTGTATCGCTCTCTCTTCCAATTAATAATAATTGGTCAAGGGGGCAGAGCGAAACATATAAAAACATCTACGGAAGTCAATAACAATTTTTCTACCACCTGTTGGTGGCTTGTTTTTAATTATAATATCTTTATTTTTGGATATTATAATATCACTTTTTGTTTGTTAATTATCTTTTCACGACTCTACACTTTCTGGTCTTTTTCAAGGTTTATTCTGAAGGAGAGATGCCAACAAAACTTAACAGCTGGGGATGATCATCCTTCATCTGGAGTTATAAGGTTCTTGGTTGCACCATATGAAGTAAAGGTATTAACATGATCCATAATGCAAGACGATAAAACAAAATAAAACTGAGGAATCACGTTTTGTAGTTGGAATATAAGGGGCGCTAATGAACCAATTAAAAGGGGTAAGATCTTTGCCCAATTAAAAGCCTTAAAAAGTGACATTATTTTCTTACAAGAGACGCATCTGAAATATCAAACACAGATAAGATTGAAGGCAAATTGGATTGGGCAAACATACTACTCTTCATTTACTTCTAAATCTAGAGGCACGGCTATTATCATTCGTAAAGGTATACCATTTAAATTAAAGAATACTATAGCAGATAAAGAGGGGAGGTACGTCATAGTTACGGGAGAAATTTATTCTACTCCACTTACTTTGATAAATATTTATGCTCCTAATTTTGACAACCCCCAATTTTTTAGTAAAATTTTGGATATAATTTCAGAACTTAATCATCAAAATGTGATAATAGGGGAGATTTTGAATTGTGTTTTAGATCCATATTTGGATAAATCAGCAAAACAAAAAAGGACTAACATAAAATCTAAAACGAGTGAACTCCTAAATACATACATGAAAAATTCTAATATAACAGATGTATGGAGGATCGCTAACCCAGTAAGTAGGGAATATTCATTTTATTCAACAGTACATAAAACATATTCACGTATTGATTATTTCTTAGTGGACACAAAACTAATTCCATATACATATAATTCTAAATATCATAATAGTATCATTTCTGATCATTCCCCGTTAACTTTTTCTTTAAAATTAGAAGGAATGCCCGATAAAAATTCGTTTTGGAGGTTTAACCCCCAAATTTTAAATAACTCACAAGGTTGCACATATTTAAAAGAGCAGATGAGATTCTTCTTTGAGACAAATGATACACCAGATATTTCACCCTCTTTATTATGGGAAACTTTTAAGGCATTTATTAGAGGAATTATAATCTCATATCAAGCTTTCCAAAATAAAAAGAATAATACTGAACAATTGCAGTTAGAACAAGAAATTAGACAATTAGATTCAGAAAATGCCAAAGAACCAACTATAGATAAACATAATAAGATAATAATACTAAAATATAAACTAAATAAAATTTTATCGGCCAGAATAATGAGATTATTTCAAATTACAAAACAAGAAAATTTTGAATTTGGTGATAAACCTCATAAACTCCTAGCACGCCAACTGAAAAAAAGGGACACAGAAAATACAATTACTAAAATTAAATCAGACAAAGGGGAATTACTAACACTACCTAAAGATATTAATAAAAGATTTGCTCAATTTTATCAAAATTTATATACATCGAAAACCTCTGCAAATAATACTCAAATTGCAAATTTCTTAGATAATTGTAATCTTCCAAAATTAAATATGGTGGAACAAGAGGCATTAGGAGCTCAGATTACACTACAGGAAATAGAAGAAACAATTAGTTCGTTGAAGAACGGCAAAAACCCCAGGACCAGATGGCTTCAGTAATGAATTCTATAAAAGATTCTACGAAATAATTTCTCCACGGTTGCAAGATTTATATATATACATTTTAAAGAAAATAAACTACCAGAAACACTAACTGAATCAACTATTACACTTATACCAAAAAAGGATAAAGATCTAGAAGACCCAGGCTCATATAGAGCTATTGCACTCCTAAATACAGACCAAAAAATATTAACGAAGACCCTAGCGAGAAGATTGAGTAAATATGTTAGTAAAACTAATAAATCCGGACCAAACAGGGTTCATACCAAAGAGATACTCATTTAACAATTTGAGACGGTTGTCTAATATAATGTACTCACATAATACTGAAGAAGAACTAGCAATTATTTCATTGGATGCAGAAAAAGCTTTTGATCAAGTAGAATGGCAATATTTATTCAAAGTATTGGAAAAATTTAATATGGGAGATAATTTTATTTCATGGGTAAAACTATTATATGATAAGCCGACGGCTAGAATACTGACTAATAATATATTATCCCTGAAATTCCACTTAACAAGGGGCAATAGGCAGGGGTGCGCGTTATCGCCCCTGCTTTTTGCACTAGTGATAGAGCCTTTAGCTGAAAGTATAAGAAGCCATCCGAACATTCATGGGTATACTACCAAACACTCAAATAAAAAATTTCATTATATGCAGATGACATATTATTATATATTACAAATTCGCAAATTAGCATACCAAATATACTAAATTTAATAGAGGAATTTGGTTCTTTTTCAGGATATAGAATAAATTGGAACAAAAGCGAAATTATGACGATAAAACCTCAAGAGTCGACACATCTGTTGAAATTCCCTTTTAGAATTACAACAGAAAAATTTAAATATTTGGGCATCCAAATTACTAGGAACTATAAATCATTACTCAACGCAAACTATATGCCTTTATTAACTAAATTAAATGGGCTGATTAAATTTTGGAAGACACTGCCGATGTCATTAATAGGCAGAATAAACGCGATAAAAATGATCTTCTTACCACAAATATTGTACCTATTTCAATCAATACCAATATACATACCTAAAAAATTCTTCAAAAAATTAGATTCTGATATTATAAACTTTATATGGGATTATAAATCACACAGAATAAAAAAAAAAACACTTGTGTAAATCTAAAGAATCAGGGGGACTGACACTCCCTAACTTATTGTATTATTATTGGGCAGTGAATATTAAAAATATAATCTACTGGTTGGACAGTTCTGCCCAACAGGTAGATTGGATAAGAATGGAGAAAGAGGATTGTTCCCCTTATAATATAGGAGCGATCCTTCTTTCCCCGATAAAACTGAACAATGTAATATACAAGAAGAATCCAATTATTCATAGTATAATACGAATTTGGAAACAAATAAAATTAACTTTAAAATTAAGAAAATTATCGGCTTCTTTCTCCAATAGCTAATAATCCCTCATTCAAACCATCCATTATTGATAAAACGTTTACCCATTGGGAAAGAATAGGAATTAAAATGATGGGAGATATGTATGAAATGGGAAAACTTTTATCATTCCAACAATTACAACTAAAATATAATTTGAAAAGTAATCAATATTTCAAATACCTTCAAATTCAAGATTATTTGAAAAAGTATATACAAGGATATCCAAACTTTAAACCCCAGATCTACTGGAGGAAGGAATGAATAGAAAGGCAGAATCAAGCAATTTAATATCTTACTTATATAATATAATTCTAAATATAGAAACACCAACGACAGAAGCAATTAGAAGAGACTGGGAACCAAGAGTTATTGATAAAAATTCCGAACGATAGATGGGATAAAAAATCTATTATATGTAAACAAAATGTTCAATGAATGTAAGACATAACCTAATTCAATTTAAAATTTTACATAGATTATATTATTCGAAAACAAGACTGAATAAAATATTTTCAAATGTTTCCCCCATCTGCGACAAATGTCTAACTCAAAATGCCACTATAGCACATTCCTTTGTCTCTTGTACAAAACTGTATACATTTTGGAATGAAATTTTTGGAATTTTTACAAAACTATTTAACACAAAATTGAACCCCAATACTGAATTGATTATCTTTGGATCAATGGAAGAGGGAAGTAAACTAACTATATCCCAAGAAGCCTTTCTTAATTATGGTCTAATAACAGCGAAAAAACTTATACTTAAATTTTGGAAAAACGCACCTACGCCAACATTCAAAATGTGGATCTCAAATATGTCTGAAACGCTACATCTTGAAGAAATGAATTTCCCTCTTACTAGGCAAAGTAGAACCAATTCTTAAAGATTTGGTCTCCGTTTATCAACTTTATACAAGCATATGGTGGCAACATAACATAACCTTAGAAATTAAATGGTTCAGAACTGGGTGACGAATGGGCAAAAATATGAGATAGGTAGATCTCTCCTAATCTTTCATTTCTTATTACTTTTTCCTTTTCTTTCAATCTTTTAACTTCTCACCTCTGTCCTTTATTTTTTTTACTTTCTGTTTCTACTTGCTTGTCTATCTATTCCGACACTCTTTATTTCTCTTTTCTCTCACTGTTCTTTTATTATTGCACCAAAAATATGAAGTTGTACAAGAATGAAAATATGTATTTATGTATTATGTATTAGGTACTTAAGTACCAGACTACTGTACTTACTTCTAACAAAAATAAACAAACAAAAAAAAAAAAAAAAAAAAATGAGCTGTCATGGCGGCACAGTGGCACAGCGGTAGAGTTGCTGTCTTACAGCGCCAGAGACCCGGTTTCGATCCTGACTATGGGTGCTTTCTGTATGGAGTTTGTACGTTCTCTCTGTGACCACGTGAGTTTTCTCTGAGATATTTGGTTTTCCTCCCACACTCCAAAGACGTACAGGTTAGGTTAATTGGCTTGGTATGTGCAAATTGTCCCTGGTGTGTGTAGGATAGTTAATGTGTGGTGATTTTTGGTCGGTGCGGACTCAGTGGACTGAAGGGCCTTTTTCCATACTGTATCTTGAAACTAAAACTTAAGCAATAGGTGAATTAGGTATTATCACAACATTTAAAATACATTTGGACAGGTACATAGATAAGAAAGGTTTAGAAGGATATGGGCCAATCACATGCAGGTGGGACTAGTGTAGATGGGGCATGTTTGGCCGAATCTCCTGAATACATGCAGTATAACTATGTTTAGGGATTAGACTATGAACGGTGATTGCAAAGGAAGAATAAAGAAGTGTAATTTTTCACAAATGTATTCCTAAATTTCTTTACTTTACTTGAATCGCATTAATAATACTGTTTGTTATCAATTTCTCATCATGTTTATATTTCAATGTAAATTAGCATGTGGCAATATCTGACAGTGATGAGGAAGACATAATTTCATGGTGTCCAATGTGCTAGATAATTTTGCAGCATTTCTTTGCCTTGTGTGTATTGGGTGGGCTGCTGTGCAATGGGTTGGCGAAAAGACTCAATGACTGCAATTAACCCACTGATGAGACTGAAGTGAACACATGCAATAAACAGAATAGACACAAAATGCTGGAGTAAATGCTGGGTCAGGCATCATCTCTGGAGAAATGGTACGGCACGAGGCGGCACGGTGGCCCAGTCGTAGAGTTGCTGCCTTACAGCGAATGCAGCGCCAGAGACGCGGGTTTGATCCCAACTACGGGTGCTGTCTGTACGGAGTTTGTACGTTCTCCACATGACCTGCGGGTTTTATCCAAGATCTTATGTTTCCTCCCACACTCCAAAAATGTACAGTTTTGTAGGTTAATTGGCTTGGTAAATGTAAACACTGTCGCCAATGTGTGAGATGATGTTAATGTGCGGGGATCGCTGGTCGGCATGGACCAAGTGGGTCAAAAGGCCTGTTTCCATGCTGTATCTCCAAACTAAACTTAAAAGAAAGGAATATCTGCCTGACCTGCTGAGTTACTCCAGCATGTTGTGTCTATCTTCGGTGTAGACCAGCATCTGCAGCTCCTTCCTACACAATAAACAGGATATTCATGTCGCTTTGTAAAGTGGGTGATGCTTCGCCCATTCTGAGCTATTTGTGACCATTAACCCACAACACAACATGATATGCATAGGTCATAAAACATACAACAGTACAATATAGGAATGGGCTCTTCAGCCCATAGTGTTTGTGCCGAACACGATTTCAAGTTAAACTGCTATCATCTGCCTATACATTATCCATATTCCTCTCTTGCACTTTCATGTGCCCATATAAAAGGGCTTTTTGTAATGTACTTTTAAACATGTACTTTTTATCTGCCCTATAAAATGGCCCACTAAACCATTAAGATTGGGGCAACGTGGGACAGATAATGAATAAAGTCACAAAGAACTTCAGATTCTTAGGGATCTAAACGCCAAGTGCTGGAAAAACTCAGTGGGTCAGGCAGCATTTGTGGAGGACATCTTTAGGCGACATTTCGGCTTGGGACCCTCTTCAGTCAATTAATGCTAGCTTTAAGAGCCACAGCCACATCCCATGAATTAATTAAAAGTTAACAGCAAAGTAAGGAAGAGAATTGGATATATATTTTAAAGGAGAAAAGCTATGCGATCATTTGCATTGCCTGTTCCTTTCTGACTCACTCCATGGTTTTATGATGTGCACATCTGATCAAAGTCTGCCTATGATAAAACAAATAAAGTTGCTTATGAGACATTTATGATTGTATAATCATTAACAGTGCATGAATTACTGAGGAATTATCATCTTATGGCTGAATGATGGTTATTACCACACTTCCTCTGTGCTAACATTGATTGTCAGTTTATATTTCTTTTTGATGATTGTTTAACATGGTTATTTATTCTTATAAAGTGTTTCCTCATCTGGGTGACATTTTGCTTGTTCCTCCTGGGTCATTGAACACGAAGAGAAGAATTATAAAACAAAAACATAAATGCCAACAAAATGAAAACAAAGCCAAAGTATTCAGGTTTAAAAGCATGTTGCGTTTGTTTCAGTATGATAACTGTTGAATCTAACCTGGAACCCAGGGAACACTTTAATATAATACCGGGGGGGGGGGGGGGGGGGGGGGGGGGGGGGGGGGGGGGGTTTGACGCCACAGGCGAATCCCAGTTAAATCCAACTTGGTCTAGTAATATGGTCTAATATACTTAGATTTCATCCTATATTTCACGTTATTGACTCGATTTCAAGTTTAAAAAAATGCAAAAAACAACACGGTTCCCACACACAGCCTTTTTCCAGGACTTTCCAATGATAAGTTCACGTTGCCACTCACAGTGCACCAATGATAAATTGAGCTCTTCAAGCTGCTGAGTGCCACAATGACATCACAATGGGACGTTGCCAATGATAACCACAGCTTCTCACAGAAACCTTTTTTCCCAGAAGCTCCAATGATAGATAGATAAGATAGATAAATACTTTATTAATCCCCTTTTCAGTGAAATTAGATGTCCTTGCAGCACCCCCCCCCCCCCCCTCACTAGCCACAATACAACATAACATTAAAGAAGACATTTAACATTAAAACATAAAAATATCCCCCTCAATGGTCCCACTGTGGAGGAAGACAAGTCCAGTCCCCATCCCCTACTGAGCCCTCTCAGTGCACTAATCACATGGGCCTCAAGCTGTGGCCCGAGAGTGCAAACACCCCGCCCCCTCCGGGTTATTTCACATCCCCCCTCCTTCACCACCTGCTGGCTTTTATAGGAGGCCAAACACCCACCCCCCAGATTAGTCCCCGTCCCGCCTTCCTCCCCCACTGGGTATATTCCCCCTCCCTTCCCCCCCGGGTTATTTCACCACCCCCACCCCATAATCACGCGGCCTCAAAAAGGAAAGCCAACACCCCCAGGTTGTTCAAGCACCCGCCCCTCCCCCCAGCGTTATTCACCCCCGCCCTGGGTTTGCACACACCCACCCCCCTCCCCCCCGATCCCACAATAAGGCATGCCAACCATCATCCACACCAACCTGGCACAAAACTCATTTCACCATTGCCATCGTGAAGAAGTACGGAGCCTGAAGCTGAAAACTGTAATGTCCAGGTTCAGGAACAGTTCTTCCCTACTGGCCAAGCAACCAAGAATTTCATTGTCCCCATCGTGGGTATATGCAAAATAAAAACATCTTGTCACAAACCCCCACCCCCCTCGTAGTTCACACCCCCCATCTCCCCTACACCCCTCCAGCCTTCCCATCTGCCACCACCGCCCCTCCCCCGCCATCACCTCCCGCCCCACTCCCCCCTCCCCACCACCCCTTCTCCCCCCCCGCCCCTCCATCTCATCCCCATGGGCTCTCAAAGCTGCATGCAGACAACCCCCCGGCTCTCCCCCCCTCCAGCTTTTCACACCCCTTGCCACCTCCTCCTTCCTCTCTAGCCCCCTCCCTACCCACAGGTTATTCACTCCCTCCTGGGTTCATTCATGATTAAAAATTTCAAAATAAAAAACAAAACCCCTTTTAATCACCAGCCTCCAGTGACGACACAATGCCCTCCTCAATGGTACAGTTGAAACAGAATATTCCACCACCCCTTCCAGTAATGTCACGGGGTGACCTCATTTCAAAAAACAGCTTCATCAGCTCCCCCAACACACACTGTTGGGGAGCAGAACCCACGGGTCTGACTTGGTCTAGTAGCACTAAAAGATGTAATAACTCAGCAGGTGATGCAGCATCTCAGGAGAAAAGAAATAGGTGATGTTTCGGATCAAGATCTTTCTTCAGACCATCTGAAGAAGGGTCTTGAAATGTAAACGTCACCTATTCCTTTTTTTCCAGAGATTCTAGCTTACCCGCTGTTACTCCACTTTTTGTGTATATCTTTTGATTAATTGTGAAGATGGGTTCTACAAAACCCTAAACTAGCAAAGCACATCGAATGTAAAAAAAATCAAAAACTATGGTCGGAACCCAATGAAAAGAAGGAGTGGACTAAGAAGTAAAAATTCCAATTGACAAAGCACTTCATATCCATTTTTTTTTTTTTTTTTTAGGAATATAAAAAAGTATAATAATCTTCCAGCATATAATTATGGCAATATTGCCCATAAACTGGCAATGCGACAGGATGGAATTATTGTAAACAGAAATGCAATTATTAAGATTTGTGACAAACTGCTTCTGCAACTAGACCTAAATGAAATTAAAGAAGCTTACACGAGTAGTTAAGATTGATAGGAACTACATGTGAAAGAGCTGACTAAGCAAAATCATAATAATCTGTGGCAGGACCAACTGATAGGAAAAACCAAACTGACAAAACAACAAACCTAGTTTACTGATTAGGACGTAGAGAGAGGCAATCTGATCATTCAAACTTTGTGACCTCACAGCTGCAAACTAAATTGAGTCATGATGAGGTTTTACTTTGGGGTGAAAAATGCAAATTATAGGGTATTTCTTTTTGCACAGATTTTCCACCAAAACATAAAATTACGATATTGGTATATATTTTGCTGGGGAACGTTTTACGAACAACATTATTTACTCAGGCATTGCCCTTACTGTGATTGATGTTGGGACAGGATGCAACTGGATAAATAAATAACTAGGTCATTATGAATGCCTTCTTAAACATAACTGCTATGATTAAAAATGTTGATATCTTATAGGATTCTTGTGATAAAGGGTACTTGAAAACAAAGGATCATCACATGAAAGGCAATAGCCACCATTCTGTAGTTCCTCTTGCTGTTCTGCTGGACATATTAATTGCGAAATGTAAAAATTGGTTAGAAGAGGAGTTAGAGGGTACCAATTCACAAGCTCTTCCCGGTGTGGGGAAGAAATCAGTAGTAACCTGGGGAAGGCAACATAGACAACATTGGATATCCGAATCGAGCAGGGTCTTAGGAGATGAGGTAGTTGATCAAGGGATATGGGGAGAAAGCAGGCTACGAGTTATTGATAGGGGACGGATTAGCGTGATCACAATGAATGGTGGTGCTGCTCGAAGGGCGAATGGCCTCCTCCTGCACCTATTTTCTCTGTTTCTATATCTAAAGCTGCCATCATTCATGTTATCCCCAAGGTGGCAGAGAGAGTTTATTAACTCCTTCATGAATAGTTAGAGACAATATCTTTCATTGTTTTTGTATTCATTTCAAGGGATTGTAAGATTTACAGACTGAGCACATTTCGATCCTCACCTGTAGCTAATCTTTGAGAAAATGGTGGGGAGTATTTTTGAACTGCTGTACGCTTTGAGGAGTGAGAATACCCAATGTGCTGTTGGAGGGGGGGGGGGGGGGGAATTTATGGATTTTGACTAGTGACAATGGCTGAACCGTGATAGATTTCAAGTCAGCATGCTGTGGACTTGTAGGCTAACCTCATGTAGAGGTACGTTCCATGCTTTTGCTGCCTTTGCCTTTTGTCCAGGCGTGGCCATGGTGCTGTTGAAGAAAGTCCTTGATGGGAGTTGCTGCAGGTCGCATTCTGTAGATGGGTAGCATTGCTGAAACCTGTATCTCAGGTGGGGAAGTGAATTAACAGTTGTGGTTGAGATACCTTATAAAGTGGAGCTGCTACATCGTACATGGTTAGTTTATTTTTGTCTTATTATTGCCATGTGTACTTGAGGTACAATTAAAGGTTTCATTGATTGAATGCGATCGAGTCAAAGAAAAGACAATACATGATTTCCAATCAAGCCATCCACAGTTCACAGATAAAGGATAAATAGTTATGGCATCAATTGCCTCAAATAAAGTATTATAAAGTCGATTAAAGATAGGTGAAGGTCTCCAATGAGGTGATGGGAAATCAGGACCACATTTAGTTAAGGACCGTTCAGTTGCCTGATAAACAAACTGGGAAAAAATAGGGACGTGCTGAATCTGGGGGTATGCATTTTCAAAAAATTGTGTTCCCTCTTGCCGGATGGGAGAGGGGAGAAGGGGAAGTGAATGGGGTGTGACTGGTCCTTGATTATGCTGCCCGCCTTGCCTAGGAGCCTGAGGTGTTGTAGATGAGTTAATGAGAATGGTGGATAATTAATAGTTGTGATTGTCCTGGGTACACCCACAATCTATGCAATTCTTGTGCTTCTTCTATGGAGCTCGTTCCCAAACCAGGCTGCGACGCATCCTGATAGGATGTTTCTACGGTGGCATCTCTAGGACGTGGTTGAGAATTGTTGGGGGATATGCCAAAACCCCTTAAGCTTTAAGGAAGTAGAGGAATTGGTGTGTTTTTTGGCCATTCCTTTGATGTGTGCTGGACACAGGACAAGTTGTTGGTGGCTATTTATTCCTAGGAAAATGTTAGCTTTCAACCATCTCTAATTCGCCACATCAATGTATACAGTATCAATGTGTATATAGGAACTTTGCATCCAGAAGCGATCACAATTGTCTGGGATTAGAGGAGTTCTGCTACAAGGAGAGGCCGGATGGGGTTTGGATTGTTTTTGCTGGAGCATCGGAGGTTGAGGGACACTGATAAAATATATATACATTATGAGAGGCATAGATTTGGTAGACAGTCAAAACCTTTTTCCCAGGGTGTATATGTCCTATATTAGAGGGCTTGGGCTACATGGTGAGAGGGGTAAGTTTAATGGAGATGTGCAGGGCAAGGTTTTTCCACCAAGGAGTGGTGGGTGTCTGGAACAAATTGCACAGGGGTGTGTGTAAAGGCAGATACCGATAGTAGTGTTTTACAAAGCTTTTAGATCGGGCACAAGGAAAGTGACGGGAAAAAGAGGTATATGGATTTACGTGCAGTCAGCTGAGAGTTCAGCTAGTATATGTTTCTGCAAATTAACTCTATGGGCCAAAGCGGGTAATTTCCTGTCCTGTGTGTTCTATTGGCATGGAAGAAGTCTGATGTAGCTTACCTTGTTTGATTCCTCATTCTGAGGTATACAAAGTGGCGTCCTCTGGTATGGTTCTGTATTTCTTTATTGAACAAAGGTTGTTCCCCTGGGTTAATGGTGATGAGGGACAGGGAGATACACCTGGCCACAAAACTTGCAGATCATAGTGATTACCAATATGTGCTACTGATGTGCACGATTTCTAGATGCTCGGTCTTGAGCTTTTTAGTTATTTTCATGTTCTGTTCCATTTAGCATGGCAGTAATTAACATGAAATAAAGATATATTCACTGTGAGGATTGGTATTTTGTCTCGACATGACCATGTAGTTGGGTAGCTCTCATCGATACTGGCAATGGGCAGATGCATCTGTGGCAAGTAGATTGGTGGGGATGAGGATTAAGTAGCCCTTTAATTGGGTTCCTCAATTCTCTCTTGTTCTCATCTCTCTCTTTCTCTCCTTTTCTCGCTATTTTCTTGCTCACTCTCTTTCTTCTCTTTCTCTTTCTTACTCAGTTGTCTCCCTTTTTCTTTGAAATCTTTAGGCAGCCATAACTTTCCACAGAATATATTGATGTAGATAGACTCTATTTTGATTGCCCTGGCTGGGGTGTTAAGTGAATGCAGGTTACTGTGGATAAAATGTTGCCTGTCCTGATGATTATATGAAGGTATCAATGAGGATACATAACAATGTAATGCCCATTATCTGATTTAAAATTATATATAAAATAATGCAATTTTGTGCTTAGTGTTTTGTACACTATATACCTTTTCAGATTCATTTAGATTACATGATATTTTCTTTTAATGGATCGTGAATGTTTTATAATCACATAAGTAGCTTTTCTTTTTTATGTGAGATATGTTAGGTTAAGATTGGAAAATTGTTTTAAAAAAAGTTATTTCACCATGAAAAGTGGACTCTTAATGGTAAGTTCGATTTCACTCGATTAATTCTTCTGTTAAAATCTTAGAAACATTGAATGTAAAAACTTACTGAGCAGAGGTTAGTTGCGAGAATTAAAGGTTAGTTACAAGGTTGATAACATTAAAAGTAAACTTACTGTTCAAACCTGAAGAATTATTCCTCCCTTATTGGTTTATGACGCAGAAAACCAATGTTATCTATCTGATTTTTGGGATTAAAGACAGTAGAGTGATTTAAAAATATTCAATAATATCTTGAAGATGTAAGACTACAAAGAAAGAATTAGCCTTTGGATGCATGCGACTAAATTTTCTAGCCATAAAAAAAGAAAGAACATTCACAGAGCGAAAGAAGATCCAACTATTGGTTTAGCATGCTTACTCCTCTGCCAGATATCACTTAAGTTAAGTTGGGTTCTCTGTCACAAAGGAGGTTGGTACCCAACGCAATATTTCACTACTACCCATAGCTCCCAATCTGCACAGGCGCAGCTCATTTCCCCCTCATCCTAGCACTCTCTCCCCTCTCACCCTCCCTCTTCTTTCCCCTCTGCATTCTCCCCTCCCCAATCCCCCTCCCATCTCTCTTCCTCTCCTTTCCCTAACCCTCTAGTCTCTCCCTCCATAACTCCTCTCCACTCCCTACGCCTTCCTATCCCTCTAGCCCCATATCCCACACTCCGCCACCCCTATCCTCCTCACATCCCCCAATTCCCTCCTCACCCTTGATTCACCACTCCCTACCTCCCACACTTCTCTCTCCTCTACTCCCACCATCCTCTCACTTTATTCTCCCTCCTCCTCCACCTCTGTCCTCTTCTTTTTCCCTCTCCTCCTCCCCTCCCCAAAATCCATCCATCACCTCTCCCTCCCGTCCTTTCCCCTACCCTCAGTCACTCCCTCCCTCCCTCCATTACTCTTTCTCCCCTCCCTACTCCCTTCCTCTCCCTCTATCCCCTCTTCTCCCCCACTCTCCCGCCCCAGGATCACAAGGTTGCCGCTCCTCTCCCTTCTTGCGTGCCCCGGATGGAGCATCAGCGTCGGTGTTGCTCTCAGAGCCAGGCCTCAGTTTGGCCCATAAGCACCAGCAGCTAAGTCCATGCCGGCATGTGGGCAGGGGGGTGTAGGGTTCGGAGAAGTGATGGGGAAGAGTCATGAGGAAGAGGGGGGTATCACGGGGGATGGGGCAGGGAGCCACTGAGGGGAACCAGAGGGGAAATGGGGGAGAGCTATGGGTCATTGCGATGGGAGTATGTTTGGGGACTTAAAAGAGGGTGTTGGATGCTCTCCTCTGCCGGGATCTGACTATCCTCCGCTTTCCGTTTTTGGTGAAATTGCCGTGCTGCTGGGCTGCTGCTGGGCTGCTGGGCTGCTGCTTGGGGCAGGGTTCCTTCGGGTCCCTCCAAAAGTCGGTTGGAAAACTTCTGCCAGCTTTCCTCAGCTCCAGTAAAAGACATGATGACAGTGGAAGAGACTAATCCGTGTGGCACTGGAAGGCAGGAGAAGTGAATCGATCAGCACGCGTGGTTTTTAAGATTTTTAAACCTCGCTAACTTTGACGACATTCAACCGACCGATCGGAACCAACTTGGTAGACTCGGTGCATAGGAAGACGGTGAGTTGAATTGGCGAAAAAAATCGTTGAGCACTATCGCAAACTGTTTTTGGCAAATAGAATGACCCCCAAGCTGGAAGATAACAAGATCAGAGTTTTAGTTATGTATCAATAGATGTACTAGTTGTGGGCTGTCCTTGTGTTCCCTAAAACATAAGCCTTGGTTGAATCAGGAGGGTCCATAATCTTTGTTGGCCTGGATCATGGGAATTCAAGTCAGGTGACGCAGAATCACAGAGGATGTCCAGGTGTTTTGTGACCTCGATAAGCAAAGAGATATCTTTGTTCAGCGATGTATGTTCGGCAGATGTGGCAGGACCCTGCACGCCATCACTTTCTACAAGAAGAAATAGGCAGTAGCTGAAAGCAACAGGGAGGAGCTCAATGCATTCACATGGAGAGGGAGAATATAGATGCATATTCTCAGGCCTCATAGCCCCCAGGCGACCAACTGTAAATCACTGGACTCATATGTCAGGCTGCTATTCATTGACTACAGCCCGACATTTAATACAATCATCCCCCTCCAAGCTTGTTACGAAGCTGTCTGATTCTGGGTCTCTGCACGTCCCTCTGCAATTGGATCCTGGACTTTCTCATCCACAGACACCGTCTGTCCGTAATTGGTGGTAAATGTGTCATCCTCGATAACAATCAGCACGGGAGCACCTCAAAGCTGTGTGCTCAGTCCTCTGCTTTACTCACACTATACTGATGACTGCGTAGCAGGACATAGTGTGAAATCCATCATCAAGTTTGCCGATTACACCACTATTGTGGGATGAATCACTGATGGGGACGAGTTAGAGTATAGTAGTGAGTTCGACCGATTGATCAAATGGTGCCAGCACAATAACCTGGCTCCCTCAAACACTAGCAAAACCAAGGAACTGATTGTGGTCTTTGGAAGGGGTAGGATAGGGACCCACAATCCCGTTTATATCAACGGTGGAAAGTGTCAAGAACTTCAAATTCCTGGGCGTGCACATTTCCGAAGATCTTTCCTGGTCCAGCACACTGATGCAATTACAAAGAAAGCACATCAGCGCCTCTACTTCCTGAGAAGACTGCAGAGAGTCGGTTGGTATGTCAAAGAGGGCTTTCTTGAACTTTTACAGGTACACAGTAGAAGCATGCTGACTGGTTGCATCGTGGCTTGGTTCGGCAAAACTTGAACATAAAGGAGCCTAAAGGATGCAGAAAGTTGTAACCACTGCCCAAGTCCATCATCGGCTCCCCACCATCGATGGGATCATATCACAGTCGCTGCCTCAAAAAGGCAGCCAACATTATCAGGGACCCACACCATCCTGGCCATGCACTTATCTCTCCGCTACCATCGGGCAGAAGGTTTCAGGAGCCTGAAATCTGTTACATCCAGGTTCAGGAACAGCTCCTACCCCCACAACATCAGGATATTCAACTCGCCAACAAACAGACTCTGAACTGTAACAGCCTATTGCACTATATCTGCTTATTTATGTGTATATTGAACTGAACTGTTCTGTATTTTTGCTACAATATTTGGTTGTGCTGCAGCAAGCAAGAATTCCATTGTCCTATCTGGGACACATGACAATAAACTCTCTTGACTTGACTTGACGTGATGTCAATGTCATAAGATCCTTTTGTGAGAGTGAACCCTCAGAAAAACACTGCCATCATGGTGTATCTTACCATGTTCATAAACACCTACTTGTACCTGTCCAACACACTGTAGTGTCTGCAGACAACTTCAGTCTCTCATTATTAAGGTACAAGGTTCCACCTGCTTTAATGGGACATCAATAATACTGATGCCACGTTGAGTAAGGTTACGTGCTTTCATTGTGGCACTGACATCTGTAGCCATGAGCTGCTTTGAGAAGTGGTTATGATGCCAATCAATTAGTAATGACCTGGACCCATCATAATTTGCCTACTGCCACAATTGATCCACAGAGGGTGGTGATCCCACTGACATTACTCTCTGCATGAACCACTTGACAATAGGAACAGGTGTTTACGTTGGGTTGTTGTTCATTGACATTTGCAAATTGCCCCTGATGTGTTGGGTGGGATGACAATGCGGGCTCTAACAGGTGTGAAAAACAGGTGATCATGGTCAACGTGGACTCAGTGAGCTGAAGGGCATGTTTTCAAAACTGCATCTCTAAACTAAAACCAAAGTAAGAATTTCATATGACAATATGTTAATTAAACATATGACAATTAACATTCTTGTCTCTCTTAATCTCTGGACTGGTTGATCATGTTAGCCTTTAAATGTTATTTGTAAATATGAAATGTTAAGCATGAGCCAGTAAACTCCCATACATTTAGTTAAACGCAAACTATTCTCTAAGATCATGTTAATTTCATGCAATAAAAAAACATTTTTAAAATCACATGATAAATTTACCTTCAGTTTTGAAACCTCCAATTGGTTATAACATTTACAATGATTTTAAGGAAGGGGGAATTAAGTTCCAGATTTCCATACATTTGTATAAGTACAAACTTTGGATATGATAGAAAAAACCAACACAAAACCCATTCAAATTTATTCTCAGAATCGCCCTCAAAATTGCTTCCATTTAATTTGCACAAATGTTTATTGTTGCTCAAGCTTCTACTGGAGCTCAATTGTGTTTTCTGGACAGCACACTGGTGGAGCATTATAGAGTTGCTGCCTTAAGTCCTGACCACTAGATCAAATTATATTGATTTAAAAAACGACAATAAAAAGAACACTTAATTGGTTTCTCAGCATTAAAATGAAATCTTGAATATCCGTATTCATATTTCTGTTATTGAAACAAGAGTTTAATAGCAAGTGGCTCCTTCTGGACTCATAGGACACACATTTAGTGAAAAGTCATCATGACGATTCATCCACCTGAGAGGTAAGACCAATTTGATGAGAAGTGGCAGCTCAGTGATGCTTTTTAGAACTTGTACAAATGTTTAGTGGAAATTTAATTTCCCATGGATATAATGTATGCTTGAAATGTCGCTATTATTTGCATAGCTTTGATTGATCTATGTAAATTAACTCTTATTTTAGCCTTGAATAAATGGCCTATCTTAAATACTAATATTGGATCTATTTGTTCTGCTTCTCTCAATTACTGGAAAAAAATGGGAGAAATGTGGGCTCCAGTTAATGCAGAGGATAACATGAAGTGGACGTTGTATGAGTGGTGGCATTTTTGGACTAGATCCCTCTTCAGACTGCATAAGTCCTGACCTGAAATGTCATCTATATACATATTCTCTGAGATGCTGCCTGACCCATTGATTTACTCCAGCATTGTGTTCCATCTCTGGCATAACCAGCATCTGAAGTTCATTTACAAGATACAAGATACATTTATTGTCACATGTGCCAGTTGGCACAGTGAAATGAGATAAACATATTGCAATACAATAATAAAAAAATAAAGAACACAACACAAGATTAGAGTTAAACATAAAACATCCCCACAGCAGAATCAAGTTTCCCACTGTGAGGGAAGGCACCAAAGTCAGTCTCTTCCTCTAATGTTCCCAATGTTTTACCCAATGTTCACCCGTGGTCGGGGCCTCCCCGAGCCCTCCGCAGTCGCGCTACAGGGGGGACCCAATGTTCAGGCCTGCTCGATACCGGGGTGATGTAAGACGGTGTCGGGGCTGGGGGACATCCTCAGCGCCCTGGACGTCAGAGTCGGACACTCTCTTACCGGAGTCCGCGACTCCCAAGGTCCACAGGCATAGGTGGAGATTCAACGCTGGCGGCCCTTGGCAAAGGGCCCACAGTTCTCCGCGATGTTGTTCAGCGCTGGCCGCGCTGGAAGCTATCCCCAAACTGCAGCTCCACGATGTTGGAGCAGCGGCCAATGCTCCAGAGCTCCAACAGCAATCCAGGTAGGCATCTCCCTCTCTGCGGTGTATTCAGCATGGCGCCACCACTGTTGTAGCTCTGGTCCCATTCCCGGTCCCCGGTAGGAAAGGCCGCTCCGCATTATCTAGGTGGTAGGTTGCGAGGAAAGGGAAAGTGGGCGAGGACGGCGACTCGGGAGAAATATTGGTCGCCTGTCCCGCCAGGAAAGTGATGGGAAACAGTTTCCCCTTACTCTGCCCCCTCCCCACATAGATTCCGCAAAAACAGACTTTAAACTGACTAAAAACATTGAAAAATTTGAAAAAAACAAACAGGCTTTAGACATGAGGGCTGCCGTCAATGCAGCGCCCCTAGTGGTTACAGTGGCCCCTATCATCAATGCCACATTGTATTCCATTTCTGAAATTTGGTCAGATGATTTAAAGTAACTACTACATCCGTATGTTAGTAAGTTTTATTTTGTGCATTCTCCATGTCTGTCCATTAACTCTTTTTCCCTAGTATTAACAACTGCTCATAACCCTCTTAACGAAATGGATAGTCACGGAAATAAATGGTATGTTTAACCATTCTAAATCAGTAAGATTTGGTGATTCTGATGCTGTAAGATCTTCAATAGCAACATAAACATTTTGCGGTGAAAATGACTAAAATTGGACATAATACTTATAAAGTTTTCATGTTTTTAATTATTTTTTTGGTGCCTCCCAAGCACTAGGTTTTTATGATTTGAACATCTGGATTTTCTTATCCCCACTCCTTCCCAGCCTTTTATTAGAAAATGCTGCAATATATGCAGAGTGGTTTGCAGCCCCCCCCCCCACCTCTTTGTCTATGCATTATTACAAGGAATAACATTTTAGTGTATACTTAATCCAGTTTCACTGCATTTTTCATTTACTGTCTTTGTTTACTGAGACCATAATTAGCATTCTGATGCATTTAAAAAAAAATCTTAAAGATTTTCATTTTATCTCCAATTAAAATGCAGAATCACAATTAGTTAGCCCAACACGTTTTAGTTCCTTTAGGTAGTAGTATTCTTGTTCCTGTAGTCATATGATATTTCCTTTCTTTATATGTGCAGTGTATTTCATCTTACTTTGATGGATGAATCCCTCTAGACAAAATGTATTAGTTTCCGTATTGTTACAAGGAAATTAGTGGCATTAGTTACATTTCATTGCTTCAGATTTTACAGATGTATAGATAAATCAAAATGATGGACATCATTATTAATGCTACACTAGACCAAGTGTGGACCCGTTGGGTTCCTGTCACATGGAAGTATTACATCAAAAGGGCCTTCCATTAAAAAATCAGCAAATGCACATATACAGGTTCTGTCTTTAGAAAATGTGTTATAAGTATATGACCATTAGTAGATTACTTTTTATACCTGGTTCAAACCTATACGAGCCGTTTTATATGGTTATATGGTTTGGTATAGGTTTAGGAGGTAGTCTGCGAGAGTACATGCATTTTTATGGGATAGCATACACCACAGCCATTGTGTGTCAATGCTTAGGATGTTAATATGGAGCTAATGATGGAGGCTGCTTTGCTCTTGATTGCTGTTGAAAACTTCTTGAGAGTTGTTAGCCCTGCACACATCCAGGCAAGTGGAGTCTATTCTTTCATACTCCTAACTTGTGCTTTGAAGATGAACTTGTGCTTTCCAATAACAGGAACCATCGTCGCATATGAACCATGACCCCGAACCCTTCATCCCTTGATACCCATTCAACCTCAGTTGTACAGCATTCCTTAATGCCACATATTAAGCAATTGCTCTCTCACTGCTGGGAATCGCTTTAGTTCTGGGATATAGCTAAAACGTTTACCTTTATCTTGCTGCCATTCAACATGGTAGTAGTAAGGCTTTAAGACATATTGTCTCGGGAGTTCCCATTATAATAAATGCCCACGAATATGACCTAGGGTTGCCCTGCTAGGCTCCTGAAAGAGGATTCCAAGGAGGACAAGCGCGGGGAGGACTTTCAGTTATTTTTAAAATCCGCTTGCGCGGATGCCGGCCTTCTGCCGCATTTGCAGTCATTTCAAATCCCGCACACGCGGGATTCGGGACACTGCGCACATTCAGGGAGACGGTGCCTTTTTGTATTGTGAGGTAGCTGATGGGCCCCCGTTGTGAAGCCAGAGATTGCCGTTGTGACGCAAATCAAAATGGTGATTTCAAAATGGCAGCGGCCATCTACACAGGCGTGGATGATGATATCAAAATGGTGATCTCAAGATGGTGACGGGCCAACTGCACCGCCACGACATACAAAGAAAAATATTATGATAAAAACGAGTTCTCCGTTTTCAACTGCTCAAACAAGGGACAGGTTGGCTGCTTACGGTCTCTCCGAGGTTACGACTGCCTCTCTCATTCTGGGGTCAACCGCAGAGCCATGCTCGTACCTGGTCAGTATTGACAAAAGGTATCAATCGACGCTACCCGCCACCATCGCCTCTCCGGTTAATGAACCGGCATCTCCACCTGGACTAGCCTGCCGGGTCTTCCTCACACTCCGCGAATGCCACTCCAGCGACTCCTTTACCAGTGCCCACTGCCTTCCCCAGTGCCCCCATCTCTACGGTGTCTTCTCATCCGCGTTCAACCAATAAGGAACTTGCTCCCTCAGAGAAGTATGAGGCACACGAGGGGTATTACCGTACATGTTGCAGGTCGTGTCTGCAAGCCAAACCACTGATTGGAAAATTCACTGGCTATACGTTGAACTTTGCATGACCCGCTGTGCTCACATATGCACAAGCATGTACACATAACATAATAATGCCCACACTCTGCACTGGTATTTTACAATATCCTCCACTAACTACTCTATATATGCTTGCATCTTTAAAAGGAAGGATGTTGATTAACACCTTATTAATCCATGCCATTTTATAATCTCCACTGCACATATATGCATGCCACCCTTTACATGATATTACGGTGCGGACACTGGCAAGTCAGCTGTCTCTCACAAGCCACGCCAAAGCTGGAAGTGAATATCTGGCAGTTTAAATGTTCCTGATTGCTTATGACATAAAATTGATCATTCGCTATGTGGATCATTCGCAAACATTCCCAAACACGATAGTCCATCACTCACCCATATCCCCACGGGAGGCTGGGTCCCCCAATGCAACCCATTCCCCAACGCAATATTCCACCACTCACCTGTTCCCTTAATGCAACCCGTTTCCCCAGTGCAATGGTCCACAAATCACCCATAGCCCCAAATGAGCAGGGGCATCTCATTTTCCCTTATTAACCCTATCCCTATTAAACTGAAAAAAAAATCCAATTGCACGTGCTGCCAGGGAAAAAAATCCAATTGCACTTGCTTCCAGGACAGTTTCAGGGATTTGCAGAATTGTAGTGGGCAGGGCATCATAGCTGCTAACTGCCAGTGCAGATGGAAGAAATTTTTCTCAAAGTGTGATCTTGTAAAGTTAACAATGTGAATAACTTGTAAAATATTATCATTCAATCTGAACAAAACTTTGATAGACCACTCCTGAGGACAATGGTGAGTAAGATGGTCCAAAATTGTAGCGCTATTGTGTACTGTTTTGGCATAATTCAGGGCACGATGGATACATACAAACAAACATCCAATTGAACAAGGAGAGTATTAGTAATACACAAGACTAGGTGGGGACCATTTTGTCCCATGTTCACACGGGAGGGCTGGTCCCCCGAAGCAATATTCCACCTCTCCACCAATTCCAATATTGGTGGCCTGTGGGGGGGAGGGGGGGGGGGGGGGCTTTCTGGAGCGCTGGTATGGGTGTTGTTGGCTGCAGGGTTTACTGGTCTCCAGAGGGCTAGTATGGGCAATTGTGGGCCAAATGTATTCTAGGGGTGACAGCTCAGTCCCTCAAGCCTGATGTGCTGGCAGCTCACTGTTTGGATTTATTTCAGTCTCACACATTGAATTGAATACCTTGTCTAGTTCATTAGATTCCAAGGCCCTGTTCACTCGTGTGCAATTAACTTGGAATTCACAAATGTACGGGCAAAGTGTTTAAAATCAAACTAACTGAACAAGGTCTGTTACGGAATAGATGGGCTATGGTAAGTCTTTGCAATTGTGCCAATTGTCTAATGATAAAGTCTATAGATTAACTTCTTTGCATGTATTTTTCTCTCTTGGTTAACGGCGGTCTGTTCAAATGCTTTACCAGCATGAAGTGACATAAAATAATTGTTCCTATGAACTTACTTCCACTGTGTTTCATTAGATCGCATTAAACCAAAAATGATATGTTGCCTCATTTCCAATCAATGCCAATGTTAATCTGCAAGCACAAGAAAATAGGGTGAATGGAAGCGTTATTTGCATTGATTCTTTGTGCTGGTGGGCTGGCAGTTGACTAACGGCTATTCCTTGAAATTCAATTTCAAGCAGAGTGCAAGGCACTAAATTCAAATCCATTTTCCTACCATTTCAAGCAGGGTGCAAGGCCACCAAATTCAAGGGCAGTTTCTTACCTCTTCGAGCAGAGTGCAAGGCAACAAATTTCAAGTGCAGTTTATGCCACTTCGAGCAGCGTTCAAGGCCACCAAATTCAGGTTCTGGGTCATACCACTTCAAGTAGGGTGCAAGGCACCAAATTCAAGTGCAGTTTCATACCATTTCAAGGAGGGTGCAAGGCCACCAATTTCAAATGCAGTTTCATACCATTTCCTTTCACAACAACCATTCACAGTGCCTTTTTACTTCAAACCCAAACCCCCCAAAACAAGCATTTGCAGTGCCTTTTTACTCAAACCCAAAACCCCAAACTACCATTTGCAGTGCCTTTTTACTTCAAACCAACCAGATTTTCATTTTCAAACAATGTTTAAGAGCAGTTGAGTAGACATGTGTTTCACTGTTTATTCAGAGTCAGAGAGACGTGTCCCTCTTGCTTCCACCATCTTGCAGAGACTGAGTGAGGCACACCACTTCCGGGTTTTATAATCCCTCCCCCCTCCCACCTGCAGGGGCAGCAGAGACAATGGCAATATGTTTTTAAACATTTATCTATCTTAGATTTATCATCGATGGGAAAAGTCCTCCAGTCCAGTCCGGCGGAGGGGGGCTCTGAGCGAGATGGCCAAAAATGATGGCCGTAGGTGGTGGCTTTCTTCGGAAAATCACATCATAGTGAATCAAAAGCGGTCAAGATCTTCCTTTTAATAATATAGATACTAGACCAAGTAGGATCCGTTAGGCCCCATTCCCCAGCGCAATATTCCATCACTCAACTATTCCCCCAATGCAACCCGATCCCCCAATGCAATATTCCACCACTCAACCATACCCCCCAACTGTGTAGGCATGGCTCATTTCCTCTCATCCCCAGCACTCCCTCCACCTCATCTTCACCCTCCTTCTTTCCCCTCTCCTCAGTCACTCCCTCCCTCCCTAACTCCCTCTCCCCTCCCTACCCACCTTGATGTCATTGTGAGGTAGAAGCTGCTGGGTTTTTTTTTTTTAAATGTAAATGAGATCCCATTGTGATGTCATTGTTGGGTGGAACACTGTTGATGGGTAGTTTATGTAAATTAGATCCCATTGTGACATTATACCCTGCTAACTGCGAGTGTAAGTTCAAGTGATTTTTCTCAAACTGGATTTTTCAATTTAAAATGTGAATAACTTGTAAAATATACCATCAGTCTGAAGTAAACTTGATACATCACACCACAGGACAATTGTGAGTAAGGTGGGCCAAAAATTGCAATGCTATGCACTGTTTTGGCATAATTCCGGACATCACAGACACACAGACACAATAACAAAGAAGATGAGAGTTTTAGTAATATATTAATAAATAAAATAGATATAGATATCATCAGCATCTGGTGACAAAGAAGGATTATCACTTCATTTGTCAATTGGCATGAAGTAATGGACAAACTAGTTAGCTCTGCCATTTAAAACTATAAACCACAATTGCGGCTCAACATTCACATAGTGATATAGCAGTTTTACATCAATTCCTTTGCAAACTTGTTGAAGAAAGTTAAGTTTAGTAATTATCAGTAAGTTCCCTTTTAGCGAATGATTATTGTCAGTCAATCTCTCATGCGCTGAAAGTGAACATTTTAAAAAGTGTCATTTCTTCAGATGATATATATTTAGTAAATATCATTTTTTATTCTGACTTTTCTTTCCTTCCTGCACTCTTTATTTTCCATTATGTTTCTCCTTGTAGACCCTTGTCATTGAATGCACTAATTCAATCTGGTCTTAGTCATTCTTTATTTGTAGAAAGGACTGAATCCGTTGCTGGATTCTTTTCTGTCTCACACATTAAATGGATACCTTGTCTAGTTCATTAGATTCCAAGGCCCTGTTCACTTCGTGTGCAATTAACTTGGAAATTCCACAAATGTACGGGCAAAAGTGTTTAAAATCAAACTAAATGAACAAGGTCTGTTACGGAATAGAAGGACTATGGTGGAGTCTTTGCAATTGTGCCAATTGTCTGATGATAAAGTCTATAGATTAACTTCTTTGCATGTATTTTCTCTCTTGGTTAACGGCGGTCTGTTCAAATGCTTTACCAGCATGAAGTGACATAAAATAATTGTTCTATGAACTTACTTCCACTGTGTTTCATTAGATCGCATTAAACCAAAATGATATGTTGCCTCATTTCCAATCAATGCCAATGTTAATCTGCAAGCACAAGAAAATAGGGTGAATGAAAGCGTTAGTGCCATTTGCATTGATTCTTTGCTCAATGAATTCATCCCCAGTGTGATATTCAAAAAGTGCTGGCATTTCAAAGAAGATTGATGCAGTAGCAAAATTGTTTTTAATCTTCCCTACAGCTAAACAAAAAAATCATTTTGAGGAACTTAAATTTTGTGTGTATCAAAGATTTTAATCTATTTTGTTTGTTTCATGGATTGCTTATTGTTGTTAATATTTTTATGTAACACATATTGCACTGATATGATGTGCATTAGATATTTTCTCCATATTGAAATCTTTGGTACAAAGATATTCACAATTTCTGTTCCCTATGATAATGCTGGGAGATAAAGATTTATCGGTTTTTCCTATGAGATGAATTTGGTGACACCATCGCACAAACTGAGAAATATAGCTTAGAATTGATTTAATTAATTGAAATCAATTCCTGCCCCATGAAGCAATGTGATAGTGTCATGGTCTCAACTGCTGGGCTTAAGTTAATTGCCACCTCTGATCTAGAATGGGCATCAAATAAATTTGAAGTTGATCTGAATAGCTGTATGTCTAGCACTACTGATAATTAGTGACATGCAATCCCCAATCCAATATCAATAAATAATCCAATACATGAAGTTGCCCTGAACAACCTGTGGCTATGGCTGATTTCTTTTAATCTCAACCTGCAACCAACTATTCTGTCTAATTGTCCATATGTTGGAAGGAAATAGAAATAAATGATAACACGATTCTGCCATGAACATTGGCAGGATTTTTTTTTCAACCCTTACTTCCTCAGGTTCATCAGCTTTCCTTTGATGCAGAAATACCATTATGTGAGTCACTCGTGCATGTTTTGCCTGGTATTTTGCTCATTGTGTGGGGTGTATGTACGTTATTCTATGCAGGACAAAAAGCATTGCAAGCATTCTGTAGTTATTCATGTCCATTTCGGAAGATCAGCGAACATTTGAGTCATTCTAACTTTCAGCCTACTGAGTCCACACCAGCCATTAAACACTCAAAATACCCAGTACTACACTAAGTAAATATTTTTTTTCCAACATTTCCATCAACTCTTTCCAGATTCTACCACTCACCTACACCGAGAGACAATTTACAGTGTACAATTAACCTAACAAACCTTTTTGGACGTAGGTGGAAATTAAAAACTATATACAGGGAGAAACTGAACACAACACTGAAGTTCAAGATAGAAACTGGCTCACTGGAATGTGAAGCAGCAGTTCCTACTAGCTTTGCCATTGTGCAGCAGTTGAATTCTGTGTTTAGTTAAGGTTTGTGTTGAAACTTTGATCTGATAAGGCCTGGGGGTTTGGTACTAGTAAATTAAAAGAAGCAAATATGTCAATTTACACTTGCAAATAAAAAGGTGAGATTGGTGAATGGCTAGTACTCATTCTTGGAAGATGCTCATTCAAGAGGAAAAGTCTGCAGATACCTATATTTTTATTCATATAGCAGATGTGAGTTATTGGCAAGTACAGCATTCATTGTCATTGCTAACTGCCTTTCAACTGATTCACTCGATCATCTCAGTAGTCGAAAGAGATCAGCATTACTGTGGGTCTGAAATCACAATAATTCAATTCAATGATACTTCATTGTCTCATGAAGAATGAAATGCTTTATTTTACATACAACCCGATACAATCATGTAGCAGCCCCCACGTAGGCAGTACACAAGTGTCGCCATGTTTTGCCACCAACAAAGTTGCAAAGATTCACTGAACAGCCCTAACTACTGCCTGCAGCCGCACATGGCAACAGGTTCCTCGCCCTCCCCCAGCCCCTTTGTTCTCGGCACCTTCTCTCCACTGGGTCCCCCCATTCTCAGCACCTCACTCCCGCCGGGTCCCCCCTTTGTTCTCGTTGGCCCTCCTCGCTCTTAGATGAAATTCCTTGCTTGCAAGTGAACCATGGTGTGTGAGGCCAGCAGATTACCTTCCTGAAATGATAAGAGAACCAGAGAGGTTGTTATGACAACCGTAGCTTTCATTAATAATAAGATTGAAGATCTTCAGTCTGAATATTTGTGGTCCAGAAACATTGAAAATTAAAACTTCATGAAACAAGTAAAGCTTTGAGGAATATTTATGAATGTTAATGTTGTTAATTTTGTCCAGTTCTATGGTATATGGTTCCTGGTGAAAACAAACATGCATTTGCTTGTCAAATCTTTTTATGTCAATAATCCAAATAATGCTTAGTTTCAAGAAATTGGGGTTGATGATCCATTGTAACAAAATGTCTATCATCTGTACCGGAGGGACATGACACGTTTTTGTCAGCATATCAGTCTAGCTCTGTTGATTACTAGTCCAGCAATGCACCTCTGATAATCTGGCCTTCAAACCTTGGTGATACTAAAGTTATCTGGACTGTCATATTACACTCTTATTGATAGACCAACACACTTTCAATTAACTTTCTGAATAAATTCTCCAGTGAACCATGTGAGCACAAAGAGGGTGTAGGAATACTGCTTCAATGGATTTAACAAATGAGTGGAATACGCCCCATGTGAATTTAAAGGGAACAGGGGAAACATGGCCTTGCAAGTTTAAAGCAAATATAGGAATAAGATCCCAGTGAATTTATTGTGGACATGGGAAAACAAACCATGTGAGTCAGTTATCGAACCATTGGGATTGATGAAAAATCAGTCAGAATTTGAATGTACTGACATCACACCAAATGATGTGTACTAATAAATTAAATCAATGAGGGTGAGAACTTTCGTTTATTTACATTCTGTCAAAGCTCTCGGTACAGAAACAGGAATCATATCACAAAAATCATCTGTCACCTGGAATTGGATTTTGCTCTACATTTCATTCTTTTAATTTTATTGTAATTAATATTTATGTGACAAACATATTCCAGATGGTGCGAAATGAGAATATTGATGTAATTTCATCTTCATTTTAAGCAAAATCTGTAAATCACTGGAGCATAGTGTTTTCTAAACCAAGAGCATATTACAATATTAATTTAAAAAAATTAAAAACTGTGTTTAATAGCTCAAATATGATGTGCCATAACATACTTGTGCAAAACAAAGTGGGAATTTATGCAGTAAATAATCAACCACAATGTTCAGTCCCTCAAAATAACCATGAGCAGCATCTATGCCAATGAAACCTATAGAAAGGATGATATCACTTTAAAGTGATATCTGAAGTACAGGGGAAGATTACAGGTAGAACACAACACAATTTAAACAGAAGATAGAAACAAAGAACTGCAGAATCTGATACGCAAACAAACACAAGGTGCTGGATCGACTCAGCAGGTCAGCCAGCATCCCTGGAGAATGCAGAGATGATGTTTTGAGTAGAGAACCTTGTAGAGACTGGGAAGGATCAGTCTGATCAGTCAACCTGATGGGTTGAGACCCTTCCATGAAAAGGTAGTAGTGTGATTTTAACATAGTACAAATACAAAAATAGGTCTCATGTTCTAACATGTCTTCGCTTGAGAACAAAGGTTCTCAGTTTACATGAACCACTTCTGTAGTTTACTATGTGGAGATGCTTTGGAAGTTTGATTCCTAGGATCCCATTTCTAAATTTGCTGATGGCACATGCATAGCAGCTTGGCTAAATAGTGAGGAATTTTGAAGCCTCTCTGTAGAAAATAAATCAAATAGTAGAGAGAACTTTACAACGATTCTCCAGAATGATGTAATCAATGAAAATCCAAATCTTTTTAGAAAGCCACATCAGATTGGCGCCATTCCTGTAATCTCTTGCTTTAGAATCAAACAGTTATTTTCATTTGAGTTTTCCCAATCAACTGACAATTAAAAATATACAATATGTCTCAGGAGTGAATTATCAGTTGTTGCGATTTGGTCTCAATAAACATATAGATCTGAATTTAATTTATCATTTTACTTAAAATATTCATTTAAAATATCTGTTTAAAACAAGTCATGGTAAAATTACAGCACCAAATGGATGAATCTAGAATGAAAAATGGTGAACATGATATTGGAATGATATTTGGCTTTCGTCTCTTAACAAAAGTTAATAGAAAAACTCAGGATGTAGCTATTAGGAGGGTGCAGATGATGAAAATGATGGAGAAAGTCTCACATATTTGATGTACAAATTTCCCATAGTAAATGTATTTTGTTAGATAGACCCAGCTGGATCAATTCCCAAAAGAAGACTATTTTCAGCTGGGAATAGACAAGCAGGGCAAAGGCACATGTAATGGGCTGTGCAGCATTCATGAAGAATGAGAAAATAATCTCCTGAATTCAACAAAACTGCAATTATAGAAATATTAAATAATCCATCATGAAGATCATATGTTGGCACCAACAGGGCAGATGCTGTTAAAATGTCAGGAAAAAAATCACCTGCAGGCAAAGCATGTTAAAAATCATTGAAGGAAATAGGCAAATTCATTGCTACTTGCAATATGATAGCCTTCAAGTGCTGATGCAATAATTCAATGGTCCGTGTTATGAAATAATTTGTAAAAAGTTAGGAACAGTCATGTGAAAACAAAACCATGAACCACCCTGAAAACCATGCATTGAAGATTTGTTTTCCTCTTTGGTCCAGAGCTGCATTGGACAAGAAACTCCATTTATTGTGAGAAAAAATAATCATAAATAATGCAGTAATGATGACCACCATGATGTTTTTGTCATAAGAATAAGATTATGACAGAGTGACTGGTCAGTCTAGGCTGAGATAGAAAGTTGGATTTTCATTGGCGACTCGTAGAATTGTATGAACTCCATTTCTCCTGAAACCAAACTCAGATTGGAAGATCACTTTGCGAAGCACTCCATTCAGTCTGCAAGATTGATCCTCGGCTTCCAATTACCTCTCACTTTAATCATCTGTCTCACTTCCATTCTGATCTCTCTCTCTCTCTATGGACTCCAACATTACATCAACAATGATAAATTTAATCTTGAGAAACAGCACCTCATCCTCTAGCATGGTATATTGAAGCCCTTGGGCCTTAATATTACGTTTAAAATTGTCAGCTAGCAGCTTATTTTGTCTGCCTCTCCACATTTGTGGCTGTAAGTCTCGGTGATATTTGCCCCCATCTTTTAATCTGCCTCCAACTGCTTTGTTTTAAAGTAATTGTTACCTTGACAACTGTGGTCTGTGCTTCATCACAGAAGTCCATTCTGCCATTCTCACATTTCTCCCTTTCCATCAAATGAATATGCTTGTTTACTATTTTTTTCCTGTAAATGACACAAAAGGTCAACTGTGCTTTGCTACTGAATCTGCTTGACCTGCTGAGTACCTCTGCCAGTCTCTCTATTTGTTTCAGATTTCAAGTATTTGAAGTTGTTTTGCTTCAACTTTTATTTATTCTTGATAATTAAGGTGCCTGTAGTCAACAATTCCCAATTTGCTCCTATTGACTGTGTGACTTGCAATAGATAAAAATGTTAAAAGTAGAAGAAATTGGAAGAATGCATGCAGAGCAGGATGGAATGATTAAGATTCAATATTAAAATGTCACATTGCCAGGAAATTCAGACAGTTAATTTCAAGGTTCCTTAAGTAACAACTGGTTTTGCTGTGCTGCTGGGAAAGTATGGCAAAGCAAAGAAGTAATTTTGTTTGACTATAATATATCTCATGAAACTGAGGCTTAATTGAACATATTAGGATAACAATTATCCATGGATGTCGAATATGATCCACTGCAGATATGTTAAAAAAAAAAACTGTGGCTTAATTGAAAAGCTTTTTGATGAATCCCACATGCCTCGTCAACTCCTGTACGGAGTTCTGTCATAGGGTCAAAGGAACGCAGGGCGCCCAAAGACGCGGTTCAAAGGCTATATCAAGGACCACCTCCAGCATGCAGGGCTAGCCCCAAAAGAAGTGGAAACCCACGTCAGTGACAGGGCTGGCTGGCATACAACCACTCGGGAGGCAGTCAGCAGTTTTGAAGACAATCGCCGAAGCCAATGGTAGAGACAGGGAGGAAGGCTGCAACCCTAAATCCTTCCACAGCGGCCATGTGCTTCTACTGCTCCCACATGTGTGGCTCGTGCATCGGACTCGTGAGCCACACTCGATCCCACAACGCATGAGACTCCACAACCATGCTATAATCATTAATGACGGGCCACCAACTCATTTGAGAAAAATTCAAGCTACTCCTGATTGAATGTTATAGTTCAATGTTATACTTCTACCTTTTTCTTATCATTGGTACTTCATTAAAACAAAAATATTCCTAAGATCAGCAATCTATGCCTATGAATAAGCTTTATCTATGCTAACAATTATCCCTGGATGTCGAATATGATTCACTGCAGATTAAATGGGGATCCTGCAAAATCATCATATTGCACATAAAATAGTGGAAATGCCATGATATCAGACCAGTGCACATAAGTAGATTTATGTTATAGATAATTCATAAATTGCTTAATGTAAGGAAAGCAAAACACTCATCAGTTCAATGTTTGAGCACTTTGAAAAATCAATTCCATAGGAAGTAATTAATATTATTTCTGTAAGGTGTTTCATACATTGGATTATTTCAGTAATTTAGTCTACTTGTTCTACAAAACTGTTGCAATGTAAGTCATGTGTGCAATGTGGCCTTTTTTACATTGGGAAGAACAAACGCAATAACCTCCAAAAAAAGAGAATCAAAACTTCCTTCTACTTTCATCATCACTTCCAACCTCTTTCACTGGCTTATGTTGCTTCAAATAAAATGTTTTTATTCAATGAAATAATCTCCTGCTATTATTTGCAATTTCTCAGTAACTGTATGACAGCTGATTGGCAAAGGTCCTCACTGGGGATTGAATCAAAAGCAAATAATCCAAATTCTTTATTCTGTGGCAAAATACCTTTACTTGTGGTTTAGAGATGACAGCTCTCAATATGTGACAGCTCATATCATGACATAGAAACATAGAAACATAGAAAATAGGTGCAGGAGTAGGCCATTTGGCCCTTTGAGCCTGCACCGCCATTCAATATGATCATGGCTGATCATCCAACTCAGTATCCTGTACCTGCCTTCTCTCCATACCCCCTGATCCCTTTAGCCACAAGAGCCACATCTAACTCCCTCTTAAATATAGCCAATTAACTGGCTTCAACTACCTTCTGTGGCAGATAATTCCAGAGACTCACCACTCGCTGTATGATAAATGTTTTCCTCATCTCGGTCCTAAAGGAATTCCCCCTTATCCTTAGACTGTGACCCCTTGTTCTGGACCTCCCCAACATCGGGAACAATCTTCCTGCATCTAGCCTGTCCAACCCCTTAAGAATTTTGTAAGTTTCTATAAGATCCCCCCTCAATCTTCTAAATTCTAGCGAGTACACGCCGAGTCTATCCAGTCTTTCCTCATATGAAAGTCCTGACATCCCAGGAATCAGTTTGGTGAACCTTCTCTGTACTCCCTCTTTGGCAAGAATGTCGTTCCTCAGATTTGGAGACCAAAACTGTACGCAATACTCCAGGTGTGGTCTCACCAAAACCCTGTAAAACTGCAGTATAACCTCCCTGCTCCCATAGGAGGCATACACTCCTTTCTATTTAACTATCCATGCTACAAGTTGAGCCCATTTGATTTTTGAACATCTTGGGGTTCAATCTGACAATGATCCTCAAGGCATGATATTCTTGTGGAGTTGCATTTATATTTCCGATTTATTTCATGAACCAAAATAAAATATTATTGTAGATACCTCCCAACTTATATTGCATCTAAAGGGCCTGTCCCACTTGGCAATTTTTTCGGCGACTGCTGGCGTCATATCAGGGTCGCCAAAAGATTTTGAACATTTCAAAATCCAGTGCCGACAAACAAAATGTTGCGACACTTGAAAAAACAACGTGCGTCAATACGGCATCACACCGCGTCATGCCGCATCTCCGCTGCTTCACGCCACACCACGCCGCATCACGCGACAAATCTTTCAGTAACCTGATTCGTCAGTCAATGATGCCGGCAGTCGCCAAAAAATTGCCAAGTGGGACAGGCCCTTAATGGACTCTTCTTGGCCATTGGAAACAGGCATAATACCTCTGTTGCCCATCTGTTCAGCTAAGGTAAGATCCAACTAACCTCAGTCTCCTCTGTTATGTTATGGCAGGGTACTACTGTACTGAAGCTATGTCCTTTGTACAGTTTTTTCTGCCTTGTATTATTTTTGTTCTCTCAACCATTTTTCAATGAGGTAAAACTCAAACCTGCACAAAATACTCTCACCTGCTCCTATCAAGATCTTACATAGATTCACCAAAGCATCTCAATTTTTTATTATTTCCTCCTGTAAAATATTCCATTAGCATTTTTATGATCTTATCCACTTGAGGTGATGCATCGCTCCATCTCATAAACGTTGTTAAATTATTTCTCTATTGCTCCTATTTTCTCTTAGTAATATCGCTTTAAGCCATGCCATTTAATCACTGCCTGGTTGCTATTTAAGCACCTTACAGCTCATTTTATTCCTTCCTTTGACTGTATGTGTGCAAACTGCACATTTTCATTTTTTTCCCCTTCCCTTTGTTCATTTCTTGCTTCATTCCTATTCACAGACAAGGCTCTCAACAGTAATTTTTTTTTTTCGGTTCACAGTCACAAAAATGAGCGTAAGTGGTGCCTCGGCCAAAGCAGAAAATGCTGCAAATCTTTGGCAAAGCAGGAAACATCTGTGGAGAAAGAAACAATGTTAATGTTTCAGGCTGAATAAAAGCTCTGATGAAAATAATGTTCCCCTCACAGACCTGGCCTAAGATCCTTTTCTGTTTTATTTCAGTTTTTTAGTATCTGCGATACTTTGCTTTTGGTTTTCTGTGCTGAATTGTTTCAGTTCATCATGACCAATATACCAAAGAATATTTAATTATTCTTTGCCAAAACATGTTTTTAATCATAAAATCATTGGCAGGTACAGAACTGAAATAAGTCCTTTTGTCATCCAAGTCTGTACCAAAAATTAAGCCTTAATTGATACTTATCCTATGTAAACTCTTCTTGATTTATCTCACATTCCCATCGACTACACTCCAAATTTTACCACTCATCTACATGTGCAGAGCAGAAATCATAACATCATTTTAACATATCTGAAAATCGGAGTCATGCAATTGTGATTGATACTGACCATCAAACATGCATTACGTTATTTCTAAACCAATCCTTTTTTTTAACTCTCCCAAATTTTCATCAACTCTCTCCAGATTGTACTGCTCACCCACACACTAGGGGCAAATTAACCTAGTGGCTCACATGTTTTGGGAAGTGGGAGCAAACGTGAGCGCCAACAGACAACCCAGAAGGTCAGTGGGATTCTTTCCTCATTCCTCAACTCAACAAAAAGCCCAATGAAATAATATATACAATATAACAGAGATGATTAAAAAAAAAACAAAACATAGTGCTAGAGGAACTCAGTTGGTCAGGCTGTAGAGGAAAATGGACAGACGACGTTTTGTTTAGGGACCCTTTTTCAGACTGTTTAAGTAGAGTGGAAAAGGCTTCAAAAGAGAGGGAAAGGTGGGGGAAAATCTGACAAATGTTAGGTGGATACAGGTGAGTAGTGGTAATTGGCAGAGGGTGGAGATAATAACAGTGGCTAGAGATAAAATGGAGACAAAATAGTATTAGATAAGAAATGAAAAGTAAGAGTGATCGGTAATGTTAGAGGGAGGGCTGTTGGTAGCAGGGGACAGAGGCCAAGGAGAGAGAGGGGATAAAGGGGGATAGGTGATTGGGGAGTAGTGAGGGATGGGAAATTAGCAGAAGGAGGAGGAGAAAGGAACAGGGTGACAGTGATGGTTGGAGAACAGTGTCTGCACAGAATAAAAGTTGGGGGGGGGGGGGGGGGGGGGGGGGGGGGGCGGGGGAGATAGGAAGTTTCATTGAAATTGGAGAATTCAATGTTCATGGCCATTAGCTGTAAGGATAACCAAGTGGAATATGAGGTGCTGCTCTTCCAATTTGTGTTTGGCCTCATTTTGACCCTGGAGGGAGGCTGAGGGCAGGAAGATTATTATGGAAATGGAGAGTGGGGTGAAAAATGCCAACCAAATGGGAGTTCCTGCATGCCGTGGTGGACAGAACGCAAGTGTATGGTGGAAATGATGGCCTGGTGTATGCTTGGTCTAGCCTACTTTGAAGTATACCTACTTTGAAGAACTGAAATGATACTTTCAACAGATTCATCAACTTTACTACCAGTGAGGTCACCTAAATGCGCAGACCCGTAGATGTCTCTGGCAGAGCATTAGAAAGATCTTAAAGCAAAATCTGTTGAGAATGTTGTCACTTTGCCACTAGTTCCAAATCAAGCAGTCAAACAGTCTCGTTGAAATAGGCAGAAAATGTCTGCTACCGCCTGAGTACCATCAAATGCTGGTGTGAAGGAAATCGAGCCCATGTGGAGGGCATGTCCCCTTGCAATGTGAGCTCCTTGATGCCCTCTTCTTTTCTCTACAGTTGTAGTAATTTAGGAAGGAACCAGCCGCCATCCTGGGATTGTGTAGGAAGGAACTGCGGATGCCGGTTTACACTGACGATAGACACAAAATGCTGCACTAACTCAGCGGGACAGACAGGATCTACAGATAGAATGAATGGGTGACGTTTCGGGTCAAGACCCTTCTTCAGAATTCCTCAGTCTGAAGAATTCCTCAGTGAAGAAGGGTCTCAACACAAAACGTCACCCATTGATTCTATCCAGAGATGCTGCCTGTCCCACTGAGTTACTCCTGTAGTGGTCATTTGGCCTGTTTTGCATGTCACTGATGATGGCATGTGCCTTTAAATTTTAGACTGCCCGTTATTGTGGGTTGGGATTTATGATGCGTTTTTTGGGCCATGTTTGGAGCTTAGATGCTTGCGCAGAAGTTTAATTTTTAGATTAGTTTGGAGAGACCATGGGGAAGGAGAAGGTTAACCCTTCTACCATGTGAGATCATGCGGGCCATGCGAGGTCCACGGGAGATCTAAAGGAGATCATGTGAGATCATGCGGGATAATGCGGATCTTGCCAGTGTTACGGAGACAGAAGGCGTTTTCTAATGTAATAGTAATAAGCTGGAGTTCGAAGAAGATTGCAGTAATGAGTCGGAAGAAACTTGGATATAGCTTACTGTTTTCTATCAACAATAAATCATTTATTCATCAAAAGACTGTCTTTGGAGTGCAGAAGGTTAAGGGGGGACTTGATTGAGGTCTTTAAAATGATGAAAGGGATAGACAGAGTTGACGTGGATAGGTTTTTCCCATTGAGGGTAGGGAAGATTTAAACAAGAGGGCATGACATGAGAATTAAGGGACAGAAGTTTAGGGGTAACGTGAGGGGGAACTTCTTTACTCAGAGGGTGGTGGCTGTGTGGAATGAGGCTTCCAGCAGAAGTGGTGGGAGTGCAGGATCGATTTTAACATTTAAAAGTAAAGTGGATAGGTATATGGACGTGAAGGGAATGGAGGGGTTATGGTCTGAGTGCAGGTAGATGGGACTAGGGGGAAAAAACAAATGGTCGGCACGGACTGGAAGGGCCGAGAGGGCCTGTTTCCGTGCTGTAATTGTTATATGGTTATATGTTTATATGGTTTGAAGTCATACCTGAGAAGAAGCTCTGAAGGTCTACTACAACTCCAGCATTTTGTGTCAACCATCCTGGGATTCTTGCCTTTTGTTCCTTGCATTGCACCATACACAGCAACAATACTTGGTGATAGAACTATGGGAAACCTGTACATCATTATGAAAAATAATGGGACATTCAGAAAAGAGAGCAGGAAAAGGAGCTCTGAAAATTTATGTCAATTTACATCAAATCATTCTTCAAGGTTTCACAAACAAATGTCCAGCACAAGTCCTGTGAAAAATGTAGCTATAATACAACATTTTGCCATATTTTCACTTGTGATGTCAGTCTCCATACAATATAATCACTTGGTTTCAATTGCTGAGCCTTAGAATGTTGCCAGGACGCTGACTTCGATGAAGAACTAGGGATGCCGGAGGCTGCAGATCCAGAGCAAGGTGCGGACCTGCTGGACGTAGTGAGGAAATTTTGCCACAGCTACCCACACCGGGGAGCCGCTGCACCCCAAAAACTGGTGGGAAACCTTTAATTATCTGACCACACGCCAGCTTCAGGGTCAGATAGTCAATGAAACCATGGCCAAGTTCAAGCCGCCCGAAAACTGCATCAACTTAAGTGTCCCCACAGTCAATGCCCAAATCTGGGGGAATTTGAGTACCTTCACCAAGATGCAGGACGTACGCCTCCAGCGCATCCTAAAAAACTCTTGTCGACGGGCATTTAGGCATATGCCAAGACCCTCGATGGGGATAACGTGACCAGAGTGCAGCAGGATGCCCTGGCACTTCTCTGCAATAAACTGTCTTCGTAAGAGCTCCACCCGGCCCACTCTCAACCCAAAATTTGCAGTTCCGTACCTCCCACCACTCCACCAACTCATCAGCTGTTTGGGGAAGACCTACCGAAACAGGTCAAAGAAATGGGGACGAGGAGGCCAAGACCGTCGGCCTTATGGACACCGCCACCAGCTGAAGTACTCCCGTACCAGCGACAACAAACCGTACCCTACCTGGAAACCTTGCCAGCCGGATCGGACACCAAGGACCTATCCTGCCTCCAGTCCCCCAACAGCAGAGGCCTTTTTTAGGGCAAGGCTTGCAGAGGCCCACATGGAAGATGCGGCCACATCCACGACAAGCAACACAAACGTCCCCCCCAAGACCCGCCATTGACCATGGAGGTAAGGGGGTCTGGTTCATCTAAGAAAAGTAACAATTATAACCTCACAAGTAGGGGGCCGGTTGTGGGCATTTTCGTGGTGCTTGGGATGCAATAACCACAGACACGTTTATTCAATAAAGTGTTCACGGTTATGTCATAGAAATTATTAATGGGAAACTTCCCCTACACAGCATGAACCCCTGCGCACATTTACGCTCTCTCAAAACGAGATAAAGGAGGGGCATGCAGAAATTCTACAGCTAGCAGCCAAAGGGGTGATAGGTCAAACAACACACGAACCCCTTGAGTTTGTGTCCAACATCTTTACAAAACCAAAAAAGATGGTGGGTGTCGGATTATCATAGACCTAACCCAGTTGAACACTTTTGTACAATATACCCATTTCAAAATGGAAACCTTTGAAACAGCTAAGCAGCTGCTTTACCAGGGGTACTTTATGGCTTACATCGATTTACAAGATGCATACTATACAGTCCCCATCATAGAATCTCACAGGAAGTTCCTCCTATACAAACTAACCCGTCTCAAGTTATGGGACTACCTGGGGCTTCACCATTGACACAAACTGAATGATGATCACCATCCCGACCAACAAAGCTTCAGATATAAAAGAAGCATGCAACAGCCTTGCTTGCACCAGGGTACCGACTATCAGATGGACCGGCCAAGGTATTGGGGAAATTGGTGGTACATTCTCAGCTGCACAATTCGGACCATTACATTACCAAAACTTACAAAGAGCAAAAGATTCTCAGCGTTAAAAAGCAAATGCTGGGCACTTTGACAGACTGATAGGCTGCCAATTAAGGCTAAAGCTAAGCTACAATGGTGGATTGACAATATTAGTGAGTGTCACAAACCCATCATTGTTAGCAACCCATCATCGTGCTACAGACCGACGCAAGCGCACAAGGCTGGGGTGCAACTGACACCCACGTCCCAGTTGTGGTGGCAGCTGGGACCCTCACGAGTCTATCCACCTCCAGACACAAGGGATAGACTATCTGGAGATGTTAGGGGCTTTCCATGGGCTGTGGGCATACTGCACTAACTTACAGCATTTACATGTTCCGCCTCCAAAAAGATAACACCACGGTGGTGGCTTATATGGGTGGTATCAGGTCATTATCTTGTGACGAATTGGCAAACACAATCTGGCACTGGTGCATTGAGAGAAATATTTGGATAACAGCGACCTATCTACCAGGGAGTTCAACACACAGTGACGGACACCAGGTCACGAGTGTTCAATGATAACATCGAGTGGATGTCGAACCCCCAAAATTTTGCTGAAATTATAGTTAACTTTGGCACACCAGATATAGACCATTATTGTGTCCAGGTTGAACCATCAGATACCAATGTATGTGTCTTGGGAACCAGACCCTGCGGCAGTAAGCTATTGATGCTTTTTCTCTCCATTGGGGGCAATGGTTTTGCTACGCATTTCCCCCATTCTGCCTCATCAGTCGGGTATTGCAGAAAATTCAACTGGATTCTGCTACAGGCATTTTGATCATACCCGACTGGCCTACACAGCCATGGTACCCGGTGGTCCTCCAAATCTTGAAACGTCCGTGGGTTCAAATTGATTTAAAACCCCAAATTGAATTACCAACCCCATTACGGGGGAAAGTCACCCGTGCCATGGTCACCTACACTGTTGGCTTGCAGGTTCTAAAGAGGCCACTTATCAAGGCCGGCATATCACCCATGAGCCATGGACCTCATCTCAGTGTCGTGCCGAGCATCAACCAGGGGCAGTACCTCACCCAGGTTAGGGAGTGGGAGGCCTTCTGCTCCCGTACCAACACGACCTACAACTCGGCCACGATCCCTGATGTCCTGGAATTCCTAGCGGGCCTTCATTACGATGAGGGCCTCAGCTACAGTGCCATCAACAGTGCCAGGAGAGCACTGCCCTTATACCTGTACATAGGTGTCGGTTCAAACCACCTGGTGTCCAAATTCATGTGGGGTGTGTTCAACCCAACCCTCCATGACCCAGATACATCAATCACCTGGGACGTAGGGATAGTACTGACCCTACTGAGGAGCTGGTTCCCTATGACAGAGTTATCACTCAATAAGCTCACCCTTCAAAGTGGTGATGCTGATGGCACTGACTACAGCTCAAACGAGTCCAGGCCTTACAGCAGCTGGCAGCTGGATAGCATGGTCTCCACCCTGCTAAGGTCACTTTCTTTGTAGAGGACCTGCTGAAGCAGCACAGACCTGGGTCTCTTGGGCTGCAGTTGGAGTTTCGGGCGTACCCCACTGATGCCACCCTCTGCATAACCACCCATCTCCGCACTACATCAGAAACAACACGAACCATCCGGACGATGGAGCAGGGGGATCCTCATCAGCCACAAACAACCACATCACCGGGGGACTGTGCAGACTATCGCAAGGTGGCTCAGGGCGATGTTGGGTGCAGCAGGAGTAGATACTAATATTTTTTTAAATCTCACTCTACCAGGGCTGAATCCACATCAGCAGCGAGGGCCATGGAGGTGCCCATGGACCCCATCCTCACCACTGCAGGCTGGGGCCAGTGAAGCAACCTTCCAGGGATTCTACCATAAGCCGCTGGTCGCCCCCGCAACGTTCGCGGAAGCCGTGCTGGGAGCCGCTCCGTGAATGATTTGTCCCCGAATTAGGGGTCTTTTGCTTTGTTATTATTTGTGTTAATAACTGTGCATTATTTTTTCAGCCTGTTTTCAGTCTGGAATGCATTAACTACCTTCTCCATCAGTATTGCGGCAGTGTGATAGCATGGACGTTGTCCAGGGCGTGAAAATCACAGAGCTTTGAAATCTTCACGGAGTCACTCACGTGACTCCGAATATCAAATAGTAAGGGATTAAACGAGAACTTACCAAGTTCGAAGTTGATCTTTATTTTATGAGGAGTTGCGGTGAGGGATTTCGTTGCCCTCCACTCCCAACCCTCTATCATAAGGTTTCTGGTATGTTCTAAATCATTAATCTTACTATCTCCAGTCATGGGGCGTTCTGTGATTCCACCACCGCTGCTTTTAAGAATGTCGCGCATGCGTGCAGGCGGGGTCTTCACGAAATCCCTCACCGCAACTCCTCATAAAATAAAGATCAACCTTCGAACTTGGTAAGTTCTCGTTTAATCTTACTATCATTGGGGTAATTGATGCAGCCAGTCTTTGAAAATTCCATTTATTTTCCTTAAATAAAATGTGGTAATGAAAAATAAATTGAAAAAGCAAATTGAGTGAACTCTGCAAGACAGTGTAGAAAATCTTATTTAAGTACTCCTGCAAGGACAGTGTAGAAAATCTTATTTAAAGTGTGAAGCTTTCATTTTCAGAGTAACAATTGATCCTAAAATGTGATTCCCAAATCAATGGTTAAAACACAATTTATCATATTTGGGAACCTCTTATCATTCATTTGTTAACTGAAAACATTTGAGACGACTCAAATTCCACCCCGTTGCATTGTATTATTATGTATATTTCCATTGAGGTAATTCATGGATACATTGGTTGCCCATTGATTAATTATTCTAAATATAGATATTAATTAAAAAAACAGAAATTCTACTTGGTTAACAGCTTAACGTATAACGGTGTTACGTTCCTTTTCTGATGGGTGCGAATCATCAACTTAAAACATACAGTTTGTCTCTTTCAGTTGCTGCCTGTGACCTGTTGAGAATTTTCAGTATTTTCAGTTTAATTTGCATAGTTCACCAGTTCAATTTGACATGACTTTTCAATACACTTATTCATGCATAAATTTGATTAGCATTGTTTTCTTCTCTGGGAACTTATATAAGTGAATAGAATGCTTCATGTGTAATGTTGTCAAGTTGCATTATGTGAAAATTTTTAAATTCAGTGTGATTTAGTACTCATTTAAAATAGTAGGAAAATAATGATTTTTAATATATAGTAACAGCAGCAATATTACAGGAAATTAATGTTGTGATAAGATGGTTTTTTTTGAAGTAAATGTTGGTATCATGTAGAACAAGATTTACAAAAAGTCCATTATTCTTTCTGAAGAAGATCCCAAACATTAAAAATCTAATTGTTGGTTTTTACATTATTTTCTTTCAAATAAATCAAATCAGCCAAATTGCTATATAATTGAATATAGTTATACGAAGAAATAGTGTGAAGGAAAGGGAGGCTAAATTCAAATTTAAGATAAGTAATGAGCTGTAAAAAAAAAAATAATGACAAAAATAAATTATTAAATGGCAAAGTAATAACAGCAAAAGACAAAAGCAGACAGGGTAATTAAAATAAATAAATAAAACATAAAAGTAAGTTTACATGACAAAGATATTTGTCACAAGCGAGTCCCGGATGACTGGAGATATCCAATGTTGTTTCCTTTGTTTAAGAAGTGAAGATAATCCAGGAAATTATAGGACGGTAAAGCCTCACAAAAGTCTGGTAGGGAAGATTTTGGAGAGGATCCTTTTTTGGTGTAGGATTTACTCAACATTGTAAGAGATGGTCTAATAAGGAACAGTCGGCATGGTTTTGTGTGTAGCAGGTAATATCTTATGAAAATAATTGAGTTTTTTTTTAGGAGGTGATAAAAATGATCGATGAGGGTAGAGGATATTGTCTGCAAGATAAGGCATTTGATAAAATCCCACCTTGTAGGCTGATCCAGAAGATTAACAATCCATGGCGAGTCCACGGTGTGGTGATTTAGTTTGTTTGGATGCATATTCAGCATACTGTGGGTTTGGGTGGAAGGGTATTATTTTTACTCTGGTTCTTGTGACCAGTGGAGTTCCACAGAGATCTGTGCTAGGACCTCAGTTGTTCATGATATATATAATCAACCTGGATGTAAATATAGATGATCGGGTAGAACATAGAACACTACAGCATAGAAACAGGCCCTTAGCCCACAATGTCTCTACTGAACATGATGGCAATAACATAATCTCATCTGCCTGCACATGATCCCACTCCCTCCCCCAATTCTCTGAAAATCCATGTACCTATTTAAAAGTCTCTTACACAATCTATTTGTCTCTACCACCCCTGGCAGCACGTGCCATATCCCCACCACCCTCAGTGTAAAAAAAGTTTGCACCATATATATCCTTTATATAATGTCACTCTCACAAAAATGACCTCTCATCTTTGTGTTCCCCCCTAAAAAAAAAGGTTCTGACTGTCTATCTGTTTTCTCGTTACATTTATATTACTTCTATCAGATACCCCTAGGACATCTGGTACTCCAGAGAAAACAATCCAATCTGTCCAATCTCTCCTTGTAGCTAATACCTCTCTATTACAGGCAACATTCTGGAAAACCGCTTCTGCCATTTTTTCCTCATACTTCCTGGGGCCCCAATGGAAATAACAAGAGAGAAATGTGCAATACTCAAATATGGCTTCACCAATTGGCTTGTGGATATACTTTGTGACTGGCTGATGCCAATAGTTATAAGCCTCGACCAATGAAGGCAAGCATCCATTTACTACCATACACTTATTTACCACTATAACTACTTGTCACTTTCAGTGATGCTCTGAGCTTGGACCACATGATACCTCGATACGGTCAATGTTGTTATGGGTCTTGTCATTAATTCACTTTCCCCTTCCATTCGAAGTCGCATGATGCAGCACACGTGCTCGGCATAAACTCCACTCTCTGCTATTCTGTAAATGATCGTTATCCTGTGCTACTTGACTGCCTTCCTCCAAGTCCAGACTCCAGAATCTTGAACGTACTAAACCAACCCAATCTACATTTATGTTCCAAGTTAGTTATTATGCAATCACAAATAACAGAGCTCCAAGACCACCATGGGCCCATTGCGGAACTTACTGGACACAGGTCTTCAGCTAGAATAACATCCATCCACCATATTCCTGTGGGTTCTATGGAGTAAGCCGTTCTGGAATCCAGAAGACAAGTCACTCTCCCGTGTATCTGTGCATTCTTAATCTTCTGGATCAGACCTACCATGGGGGACTTTAATTAAATGTCCTTATTAAAATCGGTGACCATGGATTTTGCATGGACAGTGGGAAAGATTGCCAAGGTATTAAGCGGGGGATACTGAGCAGAGTTACAGAAATGGCAGAGAAAAAAATGCAGGTTGGTTGTATTATTCTGATCAATAATCAATGGATTCAGTGCAAGCACACTGTATCTATAGACCCATCTTTTACGACAGGAACTCATCCAAGCAACACATCCTTCAGTTCGAGTGTCTGATCTGCATTGCAATTATACTCTCCACCTAACCATTTCACAGCAAGTTGTAACATATCCGCAACTTACTCACTCACCAGTGGCATCTCCTGCGCCACATGACCCTCATGATGAAACGAAAATAATCTGGGCTATCTCTGGGGAGGGGAGAAGAAAGGGGAGGGCAAGAGAGCAGTCTCCCTCCTAGCTGTGTCCCTGTTGCAAGGCTTGAGGAAGACTGGAGAACTGGAGAAGCTGGAGGCGCCCGACACCCCACGTAGTCAAAAGATTGGCTTGCCGGGAAGAAGCCCATGTCAGTCAGTAATGCTACTGAGTGGCCAGCTAGCCTGAGATGCCAGATCCTCTTCATGCCCACCAGTCAAACGAGGGACTTTGCCCTCTGCAGAGGCAAAGTCTGAGGCTCAGGATTAGCAGAGACGTGCCTGCACCGTATCTTCAAACCTCAAAGCTGAGCTGCCAGGAATAAAACGGAGACAGACCAACCCTTTTTATGATGGCAATGATTGAACTGAGGAGAAACCTGAGATTGCCACGCTCCCTCTTCGAGG